>AWOL01S0011886.1:120459-141466 GCA_000715115.1 Nicotiana otophora | reverse complement strand
AAAATTTAAAAAACAGTCGGTCCCCCCAGTGTCGGCCCAAGGGTAAGGCTGCTAAAGCAGTTGCTTTGGGTCTCATAATTTTTGGGGCCCCAAATTTTTCTAATAGGCTGTATATTAATTTATTTTTAGAAGAATATTTAGTGTTTTAAATGAGAAAATACAAATTTTCATAGTAAAAAAGTAGGACTAAATTATTGAACATAAATTGAGAAAAAATATCTTTTTGGGAAGCACTCTCTGGACCATAAATTGAGAAAGAATTCAATTATTAATTCATAACTCAAAAAAGGTTAAAACCTTAATACAGTCCCACAACGTATATATCTCAAGAGAAATTAAATGGATTAGATAAAATTATTAATAACTTTGCATATGAAAAACTAGAAATACAGAATTTAAATGAAATTATATATGAATTTTTCCTTTTATATATAAAAAAGGCCCCTCATTGAAATTTTGCTTTAGGCCTCCATATTTATTGAGCCGCCCCTGGTCTCTCTCCCCCCCCCCAATTAACGACCAAAAAACCTCGAGTGGACCTCACCCTAGCTAAGGCGTTCTCTCGTTGTGGGTTGCTCGTTTTGGCTCTAAATCGCCAAATCTTCAATAAAACCTTAAATCGAGGTATTCCAACTTAGTTTTTGTTGAAACTCGTACAAAAATGCATATTACTTATTTTTAATGTGTTCTATGTTGTTTTATCATTGTTTTACGATTTAACTATTTTGTTATTTTTATTCGGACTATGATATTAGTGTGCTAAAAAATTATTAAAACTAGAGAAATTATTATTAGTTATTAAAAAAAATGTTAATAAGTTACTTTTTACTGTGGCATATGTATTTTCGTGAATATTTTGTGATTAAATTTATTTAGTTTAGATTATTTATTTGCTTAAAGACTAGTAAAATAGATAAATTGTTACTTTAGTTCCCTCTAGTGGTATCTTGTGGCCTAATGTAGTGCTTATATTTGTAATGTAGTGCGCTTTTAGCGTAGTAAAATGTAGTGCCATTTAGCGTAGTATCCTTGTAGTTATTGAAATTAATCATTTAAGTATCTATTATACCCAAAAATGCGTCAAAATAGATGATAGTTCAAACACAAACTCTGTCCAATTCTACTCAACGATAGTAAGAAAATAACATGAGAAAACAACAAAAATTCAGAATATCTTGGTGCTACTGGGCCTCAAATATCGAGCCCGGAACCCATATGTAAATATTTAATAATTAAATCTTATATAATTATGAAAATAAATTATTTAATTTTATTATAGTAAAAAATAAGTGAGTCATAAATAAAAATATATAATAATAAATCTAACATATAAATTAATAAAACTACTAACATATAAATAATAAACTAACATTTAAAATAACAGACATGTTGAGTGATAAATGAAAAAATATTTCTCATCATGAACACAAGAATTCAAGATATCTTGGTGCTATTGGGCCTCAAATATCGAGCCTCGAACCCACATGTGAATATTTAATAATTAAATCTTGTATAATTATGAAAATTAATTATTTAATTTTATTATAGTAAAAAATAAGTGAGTCATAAACAAAAATATATAATAATAAAACTAACATATAAATTAATAAAACTACTAACATATAAATAATAAACTAACATTTAAAATAACAGACATGTTGAGTGATAAATGAAAAAATATTTCTCATCATGAACACAAGAATTCAAGATATCTTGGTGCTATTGGGCCTCAAATATCGAGCCTCGAACCCACATGTGAATATTTAATAATTAAATCTTGTATAATTATGAAAATTAATTATTTAATTTTATTATAGTAAAAAATAAGTGAGTCATAAACAAAAATATATAATAATAAAACTAATATATAAATTAATAAAACTACTAACATAAAAATAATAAACTAACATTTAAAATAACAGACATGTTGGGTGATAAATTGAGAAAATTTTCTCATCACGAACACAAGAATTCAGGATATCTTGGTGCTACTGGGCAGAGCCCGGAACCCACATGTGAATATTTAATAATTAAATCTTGTATAATTATAAAAATTAATTATTTAATGTACAAACAGACATATAAAATAATAAAACTAACATGTAAAATAATAAAACTAACATATTATCTATTATACCCAAAATACGTCAAAATAGCTGATAATTCAAACACAAACTCTGTCCAATTCTAGTCAACGATTGTAAGAAAATAACATGAGAAAATAACAAAAATTCAGGATATCTTGGTGCTACTGGGCCTCAAATATCGAGCCCGGAACCCATATGTGAATATTTAATAATTAAATCTTGTATAATTATGAAAATTAATTATTTAATTTACAAACAAACATATAAAATAATAAAACTAACATGTAAAATAATAAAACTAACATATTAAAGTAAAATAATGTAATTAATCTTGTTTAATTTACAATAGACGACATGGAGGTTCCGCCTTTGCATCCTGGACCTGCCAGCCTGGAGCTACTGTTGTTACAGGGCGATCATAGGTCGTCCCACATATGGGAGGGATAGTTAGTGACCCAGACTTTCCGCGCCAGGAGAGTAGACGATATGTGGGGCTTTCTCAGGAACCGCGCTCTCCATCCCCGTATAGTCAGACGCCTCCAGGATACGGGCTTTTATAGGATTGTGGAGATCGGTCGGCTGCAATTCGATTGGTTGTTGATCACGGCCATGATATAGCGGTGGTAACCGGAGACGCACACATTCCATTTTCCCATTGGCGAGGCCACCATCACGCTGCAGGACGTGGAGGTCATGCATGGGCTGCCCGTATGATGGACACCCTGTTGCTCTACCGTATGCCATGAGAGAGCAAACAGGTTTGCAGTACTTGGACATGTTGCAGCGTCTCACTGTTTTACAGCCACCGGAGGAGACTGCACTGGTTGGGGCCAGTCGTCTGCAGTTGACGACTCTCCGACAACATTTGGAGGCATTACACCCTGACATCACAGACGATACACCGTAGCTTCATATTCACCGGTACACGAGGTTGGTGTTACTCCTTATGTTTGGAGGGGTTTTGTTCTCAGTCACTTCGGGGAACCTAGTCAACTTGAGATTTCTTCATCATTTTGAGCGGCTAGATGATTTACCCCAGTACAACTAGGGTGTTGTTGTTCTCGGCTACTTGTACAGGCTGATGTGCCGGGTGAGCATGGGCACCCAGCGTGACGTTGCTAGATTTTTGCCGCTGCTACAGGTGAAAACATATTCGAATACTCTATTCAATATATAACATACCCAGTAAAAATATACCTTAAATTTTACGTCCACTTTGTATGTTAGGTTTGGGCCTCAGAGTGGTTCCTGCAGTTGCAGCCACCTCTACCACCATTAGCTCCAGGTGCACCACCTCCGTTTCTCCCTCTAGCTAGGAGGTGGGTTGATAGGAGGGGATATGGACGAGAGTACGAGGCTCGACATAATCTCCTCTTGTGTAGGGATTTGTTGGATTTGTTGGAGGACACACAGGTAAATGTATACCTAAGTTTACTTGGCCTGGCTTCATATGTGTTACGTATACTTATGTTTTCTATTGTTACTTAATAGTTCATTTGGAGGCCATACAACGACGAGCTAATAGCTGGCTTGACCGATTATTGCTCGGCCGACCGAATTATGTAGAGCTCTTCTGTCCCGTTGATGTGCCTTGATATTGTGGAGCATCATGCCACCGAGCAAGTACTTCGCTAGTTTGGCCGCCCGCAGCTTGTACCGCCACCGCCCGCCTGGCATATCACACATTACCAGCAGGATGATCGTTCTAGGGTGGACCAGATATGTATGGCATGGATAGAGGCACAAATCGATACTTGGGACCAGCGATATGATCTGATTCCTCCCCCCCCCCCCCCTCCACCTGACCGGAAGAAAACTGAGCATGATTACAACGTTAACCTAGTGTTCTGTAATTTATATTTTACATGTTGTGCAGGCTATTGGCCTATATCTATTCCACCAGTTGGGACTGCAGATGCAATAGCATACATGCGAGGGAGCAGCCGCTTTGCACGAGTATGGCCGACATGTTACCGATCTGGCTTTCCGGACGTTGAGGCGAGCTCGAGATGATGAGCGATTAGGATACGAGGCTGAGTATGTGGCGCTAGAGCAGTACCATCGTGGGCACCAGTGGGGCCGGAACGTGGTCGACGTGGCAGGCGTTCCCCACGAGGTAGGGGTATCCCACGAGGTCGTGGGGGTCGGCGAAGAGGTGGTCCCTAGCTAGGGGGCATTGAGGCACAATTTGAGGATGTTGGAGTTGATCAGCCAGGTGACCTCCATGAGCCAGACCACTCTCACAGCAGCATGTCATCATTCAGCCTTTAGCTTCAGCTCACTCCAGGGACTTCGCATGTGACCCCGTCATCTCCATTGTTGATCACGGGCATTACGCGAGAGGATTGGGATCAGTATTTTCCTGATCTTCCCGGCCCATCGACCGTTGCTGATGATCGGCTGACACGAGATATGGATAGTGGGTGCCGGCTGAGTTATGGCTCATTTTCGAGGGATGATGGGGATCTTTCACAAGCGCAAGTATGTTTGTATTACTATTACATTTAAATTTGTTTTTATCTCATTGATTAGCCATAAATATCTTTATGTTTTTTTTATTAAGACTTCATCATCGCCCATCACGGAGGCCACTTTGTGCGATACTGACCTGGCTCATCATCGATTATGAGCACATTCACCCTCACTGCCGTTTCTACAATTACCCCATCAATACCACCACAAATTCTGCAAAAGTAAAATCACTCACTTACATCCGAAGTCTGATTTGATGCATTATGGTCACAAAGGCGGTTATATAACTAGAGAAGTTAAGAAGTTCTAATTAAGACAAGTAAAAACTTTATGTAATAAATAAAAAGCAACAGATTCATACCAACTAATAAGGACTGGGTAAGCTTAAGTCACATCCCAACAAAGGGGAACAAGGAATAAGTGCGAGAATTCTACGCTAATGCCCTTCAGATGGTAAGACAATTTAAATTATATTCAGGAGCCGACGAGATGGTAAGACAATTTAAATTTTTGTGACTTAACACGTACATTACAAATATATATTTTATACACTGAAATATCTTATTATTGTAGGTTACTGCTAGACAGACGTCCCCTTCTATCGAGCATGCCAGCTCTACTGACGATCATGCTGCAGCACATCCTCCGATAAAGAGGCGACATGATGAGGATGATCCTGATAGCGTAGCCGGGAGAGATGGGATGCGCCTCAGGCCAACGGCTGCATTAAGGCATACTGGATGTGGGATGCATTGATTTGTTTTGTATTTTATGTACATATGACATTCAGTAAATAATTGAAACAATTTTTATTGTTTACATTATATGCGCATTATGTTTTTATTTCTCCGATTCTTCGTTATTTTAATACTACAACACAAACACAAATATAGCAACTTAACATAATTTAAATTCAGTACAACTAATAAAAATACATGACACAGAATACATAAAGATAAAATACTACACTCAACACATACATGTGTTTGTTTAGTCATTACCGCCTATTATTCTCTGCTCCAACCACTTAAATTTCTCTTTCATTTTATTTTTTTCTTCTTCCGCCTCTTTTATTTTCTCCTGCAATGCCGCAATTTCTCGTTGCATTTCAGAGATCTGGCGTTGGTATTCAACGTTCATATTCCAAACACACTGCAAAATTGATTTGTAGTATTCTTGGTTAATGGGTTCATCATACCATTCCTCAAACATAAAATGATTTCTGTCATTGCCTCCAAAACTGTATAGACACATCCAGTATCTGTGCCCAACATTACCATCGGACCAACATGCCTTCATAATCGCACGTTTGCCGCAATAGCACATTAGTTGGTCATTGCGTCCAGACATTTGTTAATGCAAGAAAAATAAAAAATGTATGGAAAGTTTTGCTATTTGTTTTGGTTAAGTGCGGGTAATAACTAAAATGCGCTAGTTATTTATAGACAAGACAACACACATAACATAATATTTAACCGTGCTATGCTTCGCGTGTTAAAGATTCTTTCGGGTACAATACAACTTTTCCAGAAGATAGCTTTTGCAGGCGAGCAACCTTTTCAGGTCGACATGACAACACACATAACGTAGTATTTAACCGCGCTATGCTTCGCGTGTTAAAGATTCTTTCGGGTACAATACAGCTTTTCCAGAAGATAGCTTTTGCAGGCGAGTAGCTTTTTCAGGTCGACATGACAACACACATAATGTAGTATTTAACCGCACTATGATTCGCGTGTTAGAGATTTTTTCGGGTACAATACAACTTTTCTAGAAGATAGCTTTTGCAGGCGAGCAGCTTTTTTAGGTCGACATGACAACACACATAACGTAGTATTTAACCGCGCTATGCTTCGCGTGTTAAAGATTCTTTCGGGTACAATACAACTTTTTCAGGAGATAGCTATTGCAGGCGAGCAACTTTTTCAGGTCGACAAAATAATTATTTTTTAAAAAAATGGGTTTATGTTAGATTGTTGTACTGAAGTATTAATGTTAAATATCAATAAAATTTAACAGCAATGGAAACATAATTTTATTTCATACATTCAGCAAGATAACCAAGTACATACACTTATTACAATCACATTACGGAAACAAAACACTACGTGTATCCTTGATAGTTGGCCATATTAGATGAACTTCCACCAGGACCTGGATTACCACCGCCACCCAAACCAGCTGAAGGACATTTACGACGGTCATGTCCTGTTTGCGAACATATGCCACATTTGCGTGCATAAACGGTATCACCAACATCCATTTGGTTCCGTATACACGCTCTTTTTTGCACTTGCCGCTGACGCAAAAACTCCTTGTTACACACCATTTTAAATGGTTTCGGCGGCCAATAGTGCTCAGCATCCACCGGCTGCAACTGCCCACTATAGGTGTTTAAGTATGCGGCAATACTATATTCTTTATTAACGTAGTTGGTTAGCCCTAAACCTGTATGTTGAAAGCACTTGATGGTATGTGAGCACGACATGTGGTAGATGGACCATTTCCCACAAGAGCATAACCTTCTGAATTCATTTACGGTATGTGTATTATTCCCCCGATTGTGATGGATAACAGTGCAAACTTAGAAAATATTTTGCTCGTTGCAATAGTGCAAAAATGAATGCCAATGTGCTCGCTTCCTGTATTTCTCAAATCTTTTCATTGGTATTGGCATAAATTCAACACCCTTTTCCATCAATGACGATGCACCTGTAGCCCTTTCAACAAACCTCTCTACCATCAGCTTGAATGACATAAGCACCATGGCAGTGACAGGCAATCCTCGTGCAGACTTCAATAACCTGTTGAAAGACTCTGACACATTTGTAGTCAGAATTCCCCATCTTCTGCCACCATCCACATGCAAAGTCCACTTGTCAAGATCATGTCCCATCAACCAACGATAGGCTCCCTCATCTTCCTGCCTGATAGATTCCATGCGCCTCCTGAATTTACACTCTTGGTGATCTATTGCAGCAATCCATATTAAATCATGCAAATTCTTGTTGGGATATGCCTTCTGGAAATTGTCCTTCAGGTGCCTCACACAGTAACAGTGGTAGGCATGCGGTTCCTGCCATGCGCGCAAATTCTGTACAGAACTTAAAATACCACCATGCCGATCAGATATTAGACAAATACCTGAACGCTGTTTGATAATGTGCTCTTTCAAGTGGTTCAAAAATAATGTCCACGTCTCTTGGCTTTCATTGGCACAAATAGAAAAAGCTAAGAGAAATATACTTCCATTAGCATCTACTGCAATGGCGATCAACAACTTGATATCATACTTTCCATAGACATGAGTGCCGTCTATGGATATTACCGGCCGACAATGCACAAAACCATCAATTGCTAGTTTAAATGCTTAGAACACGTATATGAATATATAATCTAGTATTCCCGGACTGCTCAAGCTTCCATTCAATAACAGTCTCGGGTTTAAAGTATTGCAATGCGGCCATGTACCTGGGTAGATATGCTAATGACTTATCCCAGTTATCATAAACAATTTCAAACGCACGTTTGCGCCCGAGAAATGCCTTTCTTTTGGTAATGGTGTACCCATATTCCTGGTGGACTGATGTAATACACTCTTTGATCTTGTACTTTATGGACTCTTCAATGTATGGAATCAAGATAAGAGAAATCAAGTCAACATCCAAGTTGAAGTGATTCCCACTGAATGTGTCCATTTTACAATTGTGGGTGCCAATGTATTTACCCACAACCCACATATTTGTTTTCTTCTTCTTCGCACGCAACATCCAATTACAACCTGTAAACCATCTACGGCAAACAACCTTGTATACATCCGGAGTTGACTCCCATACCGCCATCTCACGACACTCTTTTATGCTGTACATTTTTACCGCCCCTGCTTAGGCGCGCTTTATCGGGAAAAAGCATGCCCTTTGACACCACCATTGGTCTAGACTCATCCCACATTGCTGTCCGAATTGCGTTAGTATCCCTTGTGAGGGCATTCATATCCGGCATACTTGGCAAATGATCAAGGTAGGGAGTCTCCCTTGAATGAAACGAAACGTGAGACTCGTACACTCTTGGTCTAACGGGGGTGGAGCATGTTCCCTCGTCAAATCAGGTCCAACATTCTCTTCCTCCTCCTCATCACCCTCATCAGGGAAGGGTGTGTCATCTCTGGACTCATCGTCATTGTTGTCATAATCACTGTTCTCTTTCCAACTCTGTGCATCTTCCAGATCCCGATTAAATATGTCATCTTCGGGCAATTGAGTCAGGACAAGACATCCAAGTTGCTCGTTTTCACTGCACAACCAACAAAATAGTGACTTACTCAAATTGATAAATACTTTACATATATCTATATCACTTCACTTACAAATCGTAATGTGTTGACATCCCATGATGGACATCATCCTGTCGGTGATGACTCACGGATGGACCACCATGATCCAACACACCAGAACTACGCATATTCCAATTGGGCGTTGGTTTATAACTTGTAAAATTTATATATGGCCGGTACCCATTGTGGAATATATGAGTGTTAATACAAATTCAATACAACAAAAATAAATATCGTAACACAAAGAAAAATTGAAGTTTACCACTCGTCTTGTGGATCATGTAAAGTAGGAGAGAAATTATTTTCTCGCTCCTCATTCGCCCGTGGAGATAAGTTTAGATCAGGCCAAACTCTTTCAGTCGGAACCTGTTTGGCTAAAACTGCTCCAAAAGAACCACCCGATGACTGAGGGATATCCCTGTTTTGCGCAACCTCATTATTGCGAATGTCTTCAGCCTTGACGTACATTTCCAATATTTTTATCAAAAGAAATTCTTGGTATTCATCCGGAGTCCTAAAAAAATCACTCAGAGTTTCATCATCCTCGATGTTAAACTCAATATAACAAGCAACCCCTTGCGGAGTGACAGAATACGGATATCTTCCGGTTACTTTAAGGTTCACCGAACGTTTGCTCACACTCATTTTTTTTACATAACAACGATACCAATCTATCATACTCTATTGTAAGTGGCAACTTAACATAACACTGTGGAGATAAACTATAGCTTACTGAGTTATTCGCCACCACAACCTCACCCACCAATATAATAAAACCCTAATTTTTCGCTCTTCAGACAATATGACAAAATGCAAAATAACTTAACGAAGAAAAATTTAACAAGACTTGAGATTTTTTCTGAATGAATTTTTAACGTATTTAAATAAGGCAATGCCCAATTCGGGGGTCGAAGTTTTTGAGGTATAGCGCCTTAAATAAGGGCGCTATACCCATTTGAATTATTGTTATGTCATTTAAGCGCAAAATAATTATTGGTGGGCCCACAAAATATGTATAGCGCCTTAATAAACGGCGCTATACTTACCCGTATTTTCATATTCACGTATAACGCCTTTTTAAAGGGCGCTATACCTTAACGGACAAACGACTGTTAAGGTATAGCGCCCTTTAAAAAGGGCGCTATATGTATTTTGGTCACTAAGTTCTTTTCCACCTATTTTTGTGTCTTGAGTCCAAATTCATTATTTTGGTTCCGGAATCAGTGGCAGAGCCACCTTATATCCCTTTACTAAAAAAATACATTATATAGCTAATAAACTTTTTCATTTTATATATATAATATATATTAAATCCCCTTGATTTTTTCGTCAAAAACTTTTGTAGGCATACTCCTTCTTTCTCTTGTTCATATTTCCCAAAATACTCTTTTCTTATGTCAAAGGAGTACTAATTACAAAATCAAAACTTCAAATGAATTTATTACCAACTGGGACTTTTTTAACTGATAATTGATATTTTCCAATTAAATTGTCCTTTAAACATTTGTAACAATTGACAAAAGTACAAGGGTAATATGGAAATGTAAAAACTTAAATATACACATTGAGACGTGTGTAATAAACAATATAAACTAGGGGGCTTAGTAAAAGTGTGGTCCTCATTCCAATGGCCTCGGGAGAATTTTCCAGCCAGTTGCCACATGATATCAGCGGCCTCTACTGTCACACAACAAAGCTCATCCGAAATCTAAGCATAGGTACAACTTTGTAATTGTTCGATTAGTTCGATTATTTTATAAAATTTGTGTCATGCCAATTTTTCGATTATTCTATTATATATAATCAAAATTAGACTTATCGAAATTGTTCCAATCATGCCAGTTTCTCTTCGCCATCGTACGGTTCGGTTAATTTTCGGTTATTTTTTTAATATCGGTACCAAATAAAGTCTATAGAAAATTAAATATTCAAAAAAATAAATCTAAATTATACGGAAAGAAACATATCCAATACATTGTAGCTTGCTACTCATAGTCGCTAGAATACCTTGTGTCTTGCTAATGAATATACTTGAAATAATTTTATTTCAATAGGAGTGCATAATAGATTTGAGAATTAGGATTTTGAGTTTAATTACTTGTTAACTTGTAACCGTTTTCATAATTCCAAGGCCCAAGAAAAAAATTAATGCTTTATTATTTTTAAACTTAATATATAAATATATTTTCACATGTAAATTTATTCGGTACGGTTCAGTATTTATTTAATTTATTTTCATAAAATAAAAAATTTACCCTAATTATCGGTACAGTTATAGATTTATATTAAAACCTACAATTTTATTAGAAGAAACCGGAAAATTGATTCGGTACGGTACAATACGGTTCAGTCGGCTTTTAAATATCCATTGGCACCCCTAGATCCGGAGATTCCCCGAGTGTGGATTGTATAAATAATAGCTAAAGTCTACAGTCTGATCTAACTGTGGTAGTGAGATCAGAGATGGTAGTAAGAGGTGCGTGCAAGCTAGCTCAATACCAACTGCTAATAAAGCCCGAATAAAAGCAAGCCGTCCAAGCAAAGGGCATAATACAACTATCTAAAATCACTAGTAGACAGATAAGTAACCAAGTGGCTATGCTAAGAGACATACCCACTACTCCCTTGTGAGAATAAGTAGAGACTTGGTATGATAAATAGGTTTAAGGCAACTAGGTAACTCAGACCTAATCAACCTCTTTTTTAACCAGTATACACAAGTCAGTAAATCGTAGTGATATACATCCCCAATGAACAAAAAATTTAGATAACTCTAAAGCACAAAGACAGCAAGGTAATCCAGAGCAATGCAGGAAAAATTCTTGAGGTCCATACATCAGTGCATTTGGGAGCAGTTTTCATCTGCAAAAAAAAAAGACACTAGAGGAGGTGTTGCTAACCTGTACAATGTAAAGAGTTTGTATATTCTCTTCCAAAAGAACCTATAACTTAGGAAAGTTTTTCACACTACTCCTAACACGATACGTTTTGCCTAGTCTTGAAGGTGGTCATAGTCCCCATTTTCTGGAGACTGGTGCATGCCCTGACCGGTGCTAACCCTCCATTCAGTTGAATGTAAAGGCGATGGTTGCATACCACGAGACTGCATCATAAACTGACCTCCCATATTTTGATGAGAAGAATCGACCACCGAGCGAAAGCCTACACTTGACATTGGTGACCCACCAATTTGCTGGGAAATATCATTCTTTACTCCCCCAGTTTTTGAGTCAACTGAAAATGAGCCAACAATCACCTACCAACACAGTCAATAACAAGCTGTCAGAAAGTAGGAACTTAAAGTGACAAAAAAAAGGAAAAGATCTGATATTTCACAAGCAAATTAAATAGAATGATCACTGCTTGTTGTCCTCCTTTGGTAAGTATCACCACCTCTTGTTTTTAAATGGGTCTTCCCTTTATTGCGAGAAAGTCAAGGATACATTTCGGTCATCTGGACTTGTACATATTAGTTGTGATTTTTAACTGTTTTTTTATAAGTATATTAGTTGTGATTTGTTTACCACGAGAAAACTACAACCTTGTACATGGACAGATGCTTCACCAACTACTTCATTGGTGGACAAAACATAAGGAAATAAAAACAAGAAGAAATGAAGAAACAGAATGAGTCTCAAGTTAGGTACGCTACGCAGTTATCAGTGAGAAAGCATGCCAACTGTTCAGCCAGCTTGGTCCCGTTAACAGATTTTTTTTCTCTAATCTCAGATAAGATAATCTGAAGATCAATACTTTAATTAATTTTGTTGATGTCTAAGATCATAATAAAAACTTATAATATTCTTGAAAGTAGAAAACCTGAATTGGGCCTCCAGCTATCAAGGGACCACCAACTCCACCTCCAATAATTTGGCCGTCTGTACTTGCCAGACATACACTAAGCCCACCGGTTCTGCCTCCAATCTCAGTGCGTACATAAGATCCAGAAAGAGTGAGAATGTCAAATCGCCCCTGGCATGAAGTAATACAAAGTTGTATAACTGTGCTGTATACCTCATTGACAGGAAAAATGCAACAACAACAACAACAACAACAACCCAGTAAAATCCCATTAATGGGGTCTGGGGAGGGTAATATGTACGCAGACCTTACCCCTACCCCGAAGGAGTAACAGGAAAAATGCAACAAAAGACCATTAAATTTTGAATATGTTTTCTTATGACAGGCTGGAGTGATGATCCTCTGGCATAGAATGATGTTAATGGCAGCTTACTATAACTGTAAAACGGAAAAGGGTAATGGGAAACCCTGCTAGGCTGTTCTACATCCTACTGATAAAGCACAGATACTATTTAGGCATCTCAAAAATGTGTTGTTTACATGCTAAAGACTAAGACCAAATATTAAGCTGGTCTTTCTTGGACATTGGGCAAATAGTAGATGTGTTCAAGTGTCAGTTGACATATATAAAGTAAAAATATGAAATATAAAATCCTCTTCCTCCTAATTGTTTGGTGAGCATCGTGAAGATGTTATGGTCCTAGAAGTAAGACCGGCCACTATATCTAAAACAGAAAAATGACCATGCTAGCCCTATGTTCTTTATTGGAATATCTGGTATGTTTGATATATTTTTCATTGTTGCATCTCAATATAAGTATAAAGTATTTGGTCAAGTTATGACCTCTGCCATAAGAATACATAATTGTGCTTGAACTGCAAAAGAGAAAATAGGGCTATATAGGAACAAATAGTGAAGTCTTACTTCCTCGAAAAGAAGGAACAAAGAGTTAAAGTAACACAAAAGAGGTTTCACACTACTAAAAGAAAAGAAAAAAAAGTAAGGCGAAAGAGTGACAGGGTAAAAAAGTTGAACTAATATTAAACTAAGTTTCACCTCCAAAGAAAGAAAAATAAAACAGATAGTAGATGTACTACTACTTTGCTTGTATTAGGGGTGATAGCATTCTTTGATCATTCTTTTGGGGGGGGGGGGGGGGGGGTGAGGGAAAGGGAAGGAGGACTTTACACTTCTAGAAGAACCTTCCCCACTCTCATTTTTAATCAAAAACCACAACATAAAAAGTAAAGCTTCACAATGGCTTAGATTCCAGTTACATCACGAAAATTTAAGCTGTGTGTGAAACGTGTGGAAGTCAATTAAGAACCCCATGGGAATTTACGAAATTCAGGGACGATATGGGGACTCTAACAATATCACGCTTGATTTGATGTGTCCTATTATCAGTATATTTTTGCTAGTCATCCTGATTCCAATCAACAACAGTCAATTTTTTGGATAAATTCAATCAACAACAATGACGCACAACCAAAACAATAGAATTAGAGTTGAAAGCATGCAGAACAGAAAAGCAGCAAATTCCTTCACTATATGATTAATTCTTGCATCTTCTTTATTCTGCTTTAGACCTATGTTTGTCTGCAAACTCAGTGCTTTCCATTGCCAACCACATCAGTAAGAAATTTTCTACCTCATATGTAATACTTCCTCCAGATGTTGCTGGCTGACGCAGAGAGGCATTAGAGATTGAGCCAGATGCTGATAATACGCATAGTTCGTATTTGCTTTGTTGCATGAACATCATGATTTTCTGACCGACATCCTGTTAAGAGAATTATGAAAAAAGCATAAGCATAAAATGGCAGACAAATACAATATATAGTCAGAAGTACATCTTCAATGCAGTGAAGTTAATTAGGAAAGGTGATGTACCATTGAAACTGCCATGCATGTTAAGGAAAAACAATTACTACATATTCTGATGAACAATGAATGGATGAGTAAAGGACTAAACCCTGAATCATATATCTGTGACAAGTGACAACTAATCATCAACATTACGGGTTTGATAAAAAAGAAACAGAAATTAGTTTGATATGCTCAGCATACAGAAAGAGATGATACTAAAGGCACATTTAAGTTGGTGCAACAAGAAATTAACCATGGACAGTACTTCTACATAGATCAGATGCCATGCAAACACTGTAATGGAACATCACTTTTGACTTAATATCAATTGGTAAAACTCGAAGAGGAAAATGGAACGCAAACATTTCTTATTACAACCAGTTACTGAGGTCAGAAGGAAAATAAACCAAAAACATTCCAGTTGAACTGCAAGAGTAACATGGAACACAAAGACTCAGGAAAAGGCGAATATCTGAGAACTCATAGTACGCCAAAGATTTTGGAGATGGGGATATCTTCAAAAAGATCTTTGTTATTGGCATAAGTAATAACAAGTAAAGCAAGAGAAGAGAACATGAGAGGTAGCAACTAAACCGAATCAAAAGGCACTTAAACAGCAATTATATTCGATTTAGCATGAGAAGAAAAAACAATATTCTCTTAAAGCATCAATCTCTCTTCTCTATTACATTCTTTTATGGGTCTCTCTCTTCAATATAACATATACAATTAACAAGTGAAAAAGAGAACAAACCAGAAATTCCCTTTAATAACAAAAGGAACAGATGATTATAAGGCTAGCTGTTTTCCTATCTTCACTTTGTGCTATGTGATACTTATAATAAGATAATGGGTTACATATATGCTTTTCCATCTTTCACAGACTATCAATAGAGCAGAAGACCAGAAGAATCAATTTATCCTTTCTCCCTTCTGAAGCTGTGCACCATAGCTCAAATTCAATTTTCACCAAGAATCCTAAAAAAGAGAAGCTGGTACTTTCTTGATTTAAAATAAAAAGAGTGAAGCTAGTACTTTAGATAGGTTATAGGTATGTTCCTAGCTGAATTTTCTATAACTAAGTTAGTAGCCACAAGATCCAGAACTTGCCAAATTTCTTGAATGTTGGCATAATTAGCAGGAGATGCTGAATTTCCCGCAGGCAATTATATCTGAATTATATGCTATAATAAAATTACATCGGAGAAATTTTTAACTCGAGCTTTTGCCACATCAGGGAATTTTCTTTTAAAAAATATCGATGTACACATTAGAACTAATCCTAGAAAAAACAAACCTAATTCAGTTTTCCAATTAAAACCAAACTTCTAATAAACCTAGGACAACAAGGAGTTTAAAGATGTTTAAACAAATAATGCTCAGGCAGGAACCAACAATTGATGTCCATTATATATGGTTTTAATCATATGACCCTTATACATGGTATCATTTACTTATATAATCCTTACTTCTCATGGACAATGTTGGAGTCACCTATTTAACTTCCTCTTGGGCTTGTATCTTGTTCACACTAAATAAGTTTTTACCATATAGGAAATGCGAAAGGTTTGCACATAAATAATTGTATAAGCAAGAGTTCTAACATATAAACTATCCATCCAATATTAACTATGTTAGAGAAAATAATCCATATTCCATAATTGTTTCTGTATAGAGGAGAAGAAATGAATTAGCGAATCAAGCCATGTAGTTCAGATCTTAAATGCAAAAGGAAATAAAAGAGAACAACCCTGCTCGAATAAAAGAGGAAAAGAAGTAACAAAGCCGTAGTGTCAAAAACTCATAAATGAGAAGAGTAACACGCTCCACACATCAATAAAAGAGGAAGCGTTGAGCATAAAGGATAACCTTTCAACATAAACTTCTTCCCTTCCCTAGAGGTACAATAAATGGACTTAAGTGGAACCAATTTATATAGCCTAAAAACATCAATTATGATGTCTACAAGTTACCACAGCAAAATGAAATGATGGCAAGCTAAATAAACGAAAGGCGTAAGCACGTCATAAAAAAGAAATGGACATAAGCAAGTTAGACCATCTAGGAGGTGCTTGAGTTAGTGTAATAGAAGTATCATCAGTTGGATATTCAAATAATAGCTCCAATCTTCCAGAAATCCAAAGTCCCAACACCTATAACAGTATAACTTCACCCAGTACAACTTATGGATTACTGTCCTTTTTATCTATTCCAATTTATTTGATCCCTATCCAATTTATTTGCTAAAAAAAAAAGACTTCCTTTCCTTCAAGAACGTTTTTGAGAATTAACTAGATACGTAAAGTGAAAGTATCTATAAAAAAAACAGATAAAAGTATATGAGAGGAATCATTTATCGTTGATTCAAGCAAAGTGAACATTGCCTAACGAGAGGAGTTAATAGAGAATTTGGAAGAAAACTTCTTGACATACTTCTCCAGTAGACACATTGATGATATGAGGTGAAAAACCTTGTCCAGCGTTACCTGCATAAACCAATAGGAGAAATTTGAGTAAAACTGCCCCCTTCCCAGCCTTTATCAATAGTAACTAGGACTTTTAAATCAGAGTCAACTAGCTCAAAGTCTGAACATAATTATATATATGAGACAAAAAATTAATTTAAGCTCTTCCAATTACCCCCCCCTCCTTCGAGCACGAGCCTGCATAAAACAAAAGACAACAAACCTGTAATGCTTTGCAAATCTCTTAGATTGACTCTTTGTTTACTAATTCACTGGTGGCTGCAGACAGAGCCCCGCATTCTGCCTCTACACTTGATTTTTTTTATTTAAATATTACTAATTTTTTCCTCTATTAACCAGCAAAGCTATTGATAAGCAGGGGTAACATGGACAAGGTAACATATTTTCTACTGCATACAAACCATGCAAAGATCACTATTTAAAAACCTTAGTTTAAGGAATGGGGAAAAAAGGTGGAGAAGTAGGAGGTCCAACACAAGAATAAAGTATCCAATAAACTATGGCAGAAAATAAAAAATAGAAAAGCATAGATACGGATATAAGCATATGCCCATATGCCCCTCCCGCATATAATGCGGTATACTACTATATTACTTTCAAACAAATTCTAAATTCTAACAGATGAATATAAACACCAAAGAACAGTTTTTTAAAATTCCGTGGCGGCGCGTGCACGAGCGTGATAGACAGCGGGACTCACCCAGAGCGGCCAATTGGGATTTCTTAGAAGAACCACCAGCGGCGTCAGCTCCAGCACAACGGCTCAAAGCATGATCCCGCTTTTTGGGCGGAGCCGAAGCCGAAGAGAGCCGTTTAGCAGCGGCAGCTTGCTCCGGTGTGCTATATTTTCTAGGCCTCCCTCGCTTTCTCTTCACGCTTTCCATCGGCGTCGACACGGCGGCGGACGGCAGTGAACCAGTGTACACCATGTGAGAAGCAGCGGCGGTGGTAGCGGCGGCGGAATTGTTAGTGGAGTTGTTTTGCACAATTCCATTGGTGGTGGGATTAGGGTTTTGCGGTAGTTGTGGTGGTGGTTGGTGGTGGTGGAAGTAAGAGCTGAGTCCACTAGTTTCATGATTCGGCTCCATAGAGAATTTTGAGAGAGGTTTTTGGATTCGAGAAAATTGAGATTATTTTTCTTTTTTCTGAATTAAATTCTTTTCTGCTTTCTTTTTGATTTTTTTGCTTTTGACGGCGTAGATGAAGGTAGTGGTCCTTTAGTGGATTTTTGCAGCCGTTAGATAGGAAGTTAGTAGGATTCTATACACTTTTTGAAATTTATAGATAGTGCATATCCGGATATATGAATGTACGTAATGCATATCTATTATTTTTACCTTTTTAAGAGTTTACATAAATACCCCTAAACTAGTCTTGATTTTCAAAAAGACCATTTAAACTTTATGGGATGGAAGTTATAGGAATCATTTATTTGCGCTCAATGAATGAAGGTCTAAAATTTATTTTCAATCATTAAGTATATTTATTTTTTTAGTTATCTGAATAATTAAAATTTATAATAAAGTATTAATATAATTTAAATATTATAGTTATTGTTATCCATTTAAGAATTTCTACAAATATGTCATTTTGCATTACACTATCTACTTTCATCACTAATAATCGTCGTCCATCATTATTATCGATTTATTTGCGGTGTCAAATCAATTCAATTTATTTTTGATATTTTATTTTAAAGATGTCAAATAAAAATAATAATGTTTCTAGTATTCACGTTCATTAAATAAATAGAAAACCCTTTCATATAACATAAAATTGCAATTCTCATCTTAAATGACGATAGATGAAATGAGTAATTTTAATTTTCAAAAACAAATGTATTTTTCGAAAGTACTTTTATGATTTTTTGTAGATGTAATGTATTTTACGCAATAAAAATTTTCCTTCACCCAATAATCACACTAAATCAATCAATATATTATATATGCTTGTACATGGACTTCTTTCACATAATAATGGTTGCCTAGTATGTATTCTCGCCTAATTAAGGCACTTAACCATTCTAAGTTAATATGTTCGGTATGAACACTAGTTAGAATAAATTTCTACCGAAGAGCAGTGTAATGTACGTATAGCATGAAAATTCAAGTTGTTCTCTCATCTCATGATTTATCTCAATATAAATATATTCTCACATGTTTCTTAAGTTTCACCTGCACACCAACAAGCCACTTGTTATTCAATCCGTATTAAACTATAATATTATGAAACAGTAAATTTCTACTATATAAAACAGAAACAAGAAAAACATAAATAAGGCAGAAACTGGTAATAGTTAGAAACTAGAATCAGAAAATAATTTTTGGAATGAAATTGTGCCTACTGAATGCACAGTGTGTCCTTAAAAAAATTATTCCCATCAGGTACCCGATGTGTTGGAATATTATCCTCTCGTGATAGAACGATTTAACTCACCAGAGTATCGGTACCTAAAAAGTTGGTGAACTGCGAACCACTTAATGGCTGTAAACCACATTGGATTTTACTTGTGCAGAAGAAGAAGAAGAAGAAGAAGAAGTTCAGAAAATTTCGTAAGGAAAAATTCTGGGATCAGTAGCAAATTTATAGCCATTTTCTGGCGCTGCTTCTGAAAATTTGCAACCTTTCAGAAACAGCCATGGTTGTTGGAACATGCAGAAATATTTAAAATATTTCGGGAATTAATTAAATAATTGAAAGAAATTTTGTCTAAAAAGATGAATCAATCAATCGATCTTTGACCAAATCCGAAGCCGAAGCAGAGCCGAGCGACGACGATGGCAGCGCGAGGCTTACCTTCTTTCCAACCCATTTAACACTAAGAAAAGTATTTTCTTAATATAAGCACATTCCCTTTTCTTTTTTTTTTCCACTACCAATTAGGGAAAATTGCTCTTTCCAAAGTATAAGGGAACAACTCACTTTCCCTTCACATTTCTTCCCTCCATTTCCCATTCACCAACTTCCCATCCCAACAATCTCTCACATAAAATGGGGAATGGCTATAAGACAAATGAATGCACAGACGAATGTGTAATTTGCAAGCAAGGATTAATTGCATCTGGATAAGTAGGTTTTCCTTTGAACTTTTCATAGTGAACTTATATCGAATATACGCGGTCAATCGGTAGATTTGATATCTTTGAACCGTCAAGATTTGTTGTATACCTAGACAACATAAGTCACACAATCAACCCTTAACCATCTATGATTCTCATGGTTATATTCGTTTCAGATATGAACACCGCCTGGTTTCATGAGTGCTTAGGGAATAGGCTTTTGCTTTCATTCCCCTTGAAGCGCGCTTACACTTCACACCCAGATAGTTGATTTCTAAACGTGTAGTCCTACAGACACATTATCTGGTCATTTCCTGCAAGACTTAGCAAATTATTAAAAAACTTTAAGCTTTATTGACTCATCAAAAAGCCTTGCTGCTTTACCGTGATTCTTGAACATTGTCTTCATCACAAGAATGAGTTGAGTTATTTGACAATGTTGAACCGTCATTCATAAATTTGTTTGATCTCTTTGAACCTAGCTCTTGGGATCTCCAGTCTGCTAGGTAGAGTTACCGCCGTGATGACTTGTCTTAGGCTTCAACCCTATTCCCTTCGATGATCTTTCAACTGTCTCTCTAGATAGGCCTTTTGTAAGTGGATCTGACACGTTATCTTTTGACTTCACGTAGTCAATCGTGATAACACCACTAGAGAGTAGTTATCTAACGATATTGTGTCTCCGTCGTATGTGACGAGATTTTTCGTTATACATAATTCTTCCTGCCCTACCTATTGCCGCTTGACTATCACAATGTATAAGTATAGGTGCTAAAGTTTTGGGCCAAAATTGAATATCATCCAAGAAATTCTGGAGCCATTCAGATTCTTCACCGGCCTTGTCTAAAGCTATGAATTCAGATTCCATCGTAGAATGGGCGATGTACGTTTCTTTGGAT
>AWOL01S0011886.1:100525-119034 GCA_000715115.1 Nicotiana otophora | reverse complement strand
CCCCCCCCCCCCCCTCAATTATGAAAATATATCCATTCGTGAATTTAACTTCAGATGATCCGGTGATCCAATTTGCATCACTACATCCCTCAATCACGGAGGGATATTTGTTATAATGCAGAGCATAGTCTTGGGTATGTTTCAGATACTCCAAAACTCGTTTCATTGCCATCCAATGTATTTGATTGGGATTACTTGTAAACTAGCTCAGTTTGCTAACAGCACATGCTATATCTTGTCGCGTATAATTCATGATATACATCAAACTTTCCAATACTCTTGCATAATCCAGTTGTGACTCATTTTCACCTTCATTTTTTTGAAGTGCATAACTCACGTCAATTGGAATCTTGGCAATCTTGAAATCTAAATACTTGAACTTGTCAAGTACATTTTCAATATAGTGAGACTGTGATATTGCTAGACCTTGTGGAGTCTTGTGAATTCTAATTCTTAAGATCACCTCAGCAACTCCTAAGTCTTTCATGTCAAATTTTCTAGGCAGTATGCGCTTAGTAGCATTTATATCTCCCATATCTTTGCTCATTATCAATATGTCATCAACATATAAACAAACAATGACTTCATGACCTGGAGTATTTTTAATGTAAACACATTTGTCACACTCGTTGATTTTAAAACTATTTGGAAGCACTGTTTGGTCAAATTTAGCATGCCATTGTTTGGGTGCATGTTTAAGTCCATAAAGCGACTTAACAAGTTTGCACACTTTCTTTTCTTTACCAGGAACTACAAAACTCTCAGGTTGTTCCATGTAAATTTTTTCCTCTAATTTTCCATTTAAGAAAGTTGTTTTAACATCCATTTGATGGATTTCAAGATCATACACAGCTGTCAGTGCCACTAACACCCTAATAGTGTTATCCTCGTTACTGGCGAGTAAGTGCCAAAGTAATCAAGGCCTTCCTTTTGTCTAAAACCTTTGACAACAAGTCTTGTCTTATATTGTCAATAGTGCCATCAACTTTTATTTTCCTCTTAAAAATCCATTTCGAATCTAAAGGCTTATTTCCTGGAGGAAGATCAACCAATTCCCATGTATAATTATCCAAAATTGATTGAACCTCACTATTGTCTGCCTTTTTACAAAATGCTGAATCAGAAAATGACATAGTTGCTTTGAACGTTTGAGGCTCATTTTCAAGCAAAAACGTTTGAGGCTCATTTTCATAGCACTGCAGATATTGTACAAATCATCCTCCAAAGCATTTAGGATGTAGCCTTTGCAAAGAAGATCTGCATGTTTTCACGCCTCATCAATCATAAATTTTTCATTGTCTGGCATGTCGGTGGCAGGCACTGAAGGATCTTCACTGGTAAATTTTTGCATACCAAGTGTGGTAAGCTAAAAGAACACTCTTTGCTGTCATCCTTTGAAGTTAGCTCCAGAATTTTTTTTCGATTTTTCGGCCGGTGGCACAACAGTTCGGCTTGACGAGGCTATTGTCGTTGCCGCAACAGTCGCAAAGGATTTCTATTTGCAACTACCATTTCTCACTGTCAACAACAGAACAATTCAATTAATGGCAGAAATTAAAAATAGCAAACAGTACTGTAATTAATAATAAACAACACATTTTAATAAACAAAAATCAAAGTTTTTATATACCGTTTCACAAGAAAACGATAAAGTTTTTATGTTCTTCAAATCGTTTCTGAATTTTAACACTCCGATGAAGTTTTTATATGTTCAAATCAGAAATAAAAAAATTCAGAAGCAGTAAAAATCACAAATGTTTTAATCTCCAGAAAACAGAATACAGATTAAAGTATAAAAGTAATTTTCTTAAGATTGTTATTCAATCTGTATTAAACTATAATATTGTGAAACGGTAAATTTTTGTAACATAAAACAGAAACAAGAAAAACAGAAATAAGGCAAAAACTGGAAATAGTAAGAAACCAGAATCAGAAAATAATTTTCAAAATGAAATCGAGCCCACTGAATGCACAGTGTGTCCTTAAGAAAATTATTCCCCTCAAGTACCCGAGGTATTGGAATATTATCCTCCCAGGATAGAACGATTTAACTCACCAGAGTATCGGTACCTAAAATGCTGGTGAACTGCGAACCACTTAATGGTTGTAAATCACACTGGATTCTACTAGTGTAGAAGAAGAAGAAGTTCAGAAAATTTTGTAAGGAAAAATTCTGGGATCAATAGTGAATTTATAGCCATTTTCTGAAAATTTGCAACCTTTCAGAAACAGCCATGGTTGTTGGAACATGCGAACATTTAATTAATTAAATAATTGAAAGAAATTTTGTCCAAAAAAATTAATCAATCAAGTGATAACCAAATCCGAAGCCCGAAGTGGAGCCGAGCGGCGACGATGGTGCAATGCTTACCTTCTTTCCAACCCATTTAACACCAAGAAAAGTATTTTCTTAATATAAGCACGTTCTCCTTTTTTTTCACTACCAATGCGGGACAATTGCTCTTTCCGAAGCATAAGGGAACAACTCACTTTTCCTTCACATTGTTTTTCTCCATTTCCCGTACACCAACTTCTAATCCCAACACCACTTTGTATCCCCTATTGCTTCTTATACTCATATTTCTCTTATAGAAGATGAGTTACGTTCATATCACATTGAATCCAAGAGCATAGTGGGTGCTCTTTAATTTTTAACTGTAATCTATCTTGATATTATTGTCTATGCTCTAAATATTAGTTTATTAATTCATGTGTACTTCTCATACTACTAATTTATAGTGTGTGATGTGAATTTGCAGGCACTTAATTACATGGTATTATTGTTTATGAATTGTTCTTAGTGATGTTGTTGGACCAGAATCTTCTTCACACAACCTAAACTCTGAAGTGGGGAAGAAGGAGGCGATACAGTCGAAGACGAAGAAAGAGAAAGCACCAAGTAGTCTGTCGAATGATCTAGAAAATAAACGATCATACCCTATATTACATGGGCCTATCAGACACAACACACATTTGGGCCAAACACACAAAACATAAATCAGCAGCCCAACACAAATAAAGAACTGGGCCTATTACTGCAGCCCAAATCTGGTCCATTTCAATATAGCATATTGGATATAGCTGAAAGATACTCAAACCTTCCAGAACTTTGTTATCCAAATGCAAGTTACAACTAGAGTTATGGGCAAATACATCTGATTATGGGCAAATACATGTGATTATGTTCAAACATATAAGAATTAGGGACTTCTAATTAAGTATAGTTATAGTTGTCCTTTCTTGTCTTTCAAATACTTGTATAAACATACACATTGGACAGAACATTGGCATAATCAATAAGAAAGAATCGTTCTAACTTTCTTCTAATTCCTACATGGTATAAGAGCAGTAGCTATCTGAAACCTTAATCTGTTTTTTTTTTCAGTCACCATTTTTTCTTTTTCTTTTCAAAATGGCAACAAATTCCACAGATGACTCCTCCAATATTTCTGCAGCTCACACAGTCCTTCAACATACTGTTGTGCTTATCGATTCCTCTCATCCCTACTATCTTCATCCCTCTAACTCACCAAGCATGGTTCTTGTCAACTCACTTTTTGATGGAAAAGGATATGGAGGATGGCGTAGAGCCATAGTCATTGCACTCTCTGCCAAGAATAAACTTAGTTTTATCAAAGGAACTTATTTTGTACCTGATGCCTCTTCCACTGACTTAAAGCAGTGGAATCGTTGCAATGATATGGTTATATCATGGCTTTTGAACTCTCTGTCTAAGGACATAGCTGAAAGTGTCCTTTATTCTAAAACTGCAAATGACATTTGGAAAGAGCTTGAGGTCAGATTTGGACAATGCAACGGTGCTCAACTTTACCAGTTACAAAAGGAGTTGAGTGATCTAGTGCAAGGCACCTCTGATGTGGCAGGATATTATACAAAGGTAAAAAGGATTTGGGATGAGTTAGATACCTTGAATACTTGTGTGCACTGCACATGTGAGTGTGATTGTGGAGGCAAGTCCAGAACTTTTAAATCCCTTCAAGATGGTAGGCTCATCCGATTTCTCATGGGGCTTAACGATGCCTACTCAGCTGTGAGGAGTAACATTCTGATGATTACTCCTCTTCCTAGTATCAATCAAGACTACTCTCTTCTCATTCAAGATGAGAAGCAAAGGGAAATTCATGTTGCATAACACCCAGTCGAGACTGCTTTTCTGGTACAAAATCAGCAAACCACTTTTCAGAAATATGCTGCTGGAGAAGGAAAGTTCAAAACAACTCTTGAAGGAAAGACGCATAACCTGATATGTAACTATTGCAAGAAACCTGGACATTCCATTGAAAAATGCTATAGAATCATTGGTTTTCCCTCAACTTTCAAGTTCACCAAATCCAAAAGGTATCAAGCAGGTCCTCACAGCAATGCAGTAATCATGAATGAAGAAAACACAACCCAATCAGTCAATATATTGGAGGGGCATGCAGCAGACAAAGTCAACACTCAAGAGCAGCTAAATCAGATCTATCAGCTTCTTCAACAGGTGAAGGTTGGACAACAGGGTGAGCACATTTCTGATGCAAATGCTAGTGCCAACTGTGCTGGTAAAACAATCACTGCTCCTAACCTATATTGTCTTTCTTGTTTCCCTTACATGAATTCTACCTCCTGGATAATAGATTCAGGGGCTTCAGAACATATGACTTTTGAATATTCCATTTTATTCAATGTGAAATCTCTAACCAAATCTCTGTATGTTAATCTCCCAAATTCATACAAAGTTAAGGTCAGTCAAGTTGGTAGTGTGCATGTTCTGCCAGATTTAACCCTATACAATGTGTTATATGTTCCAGATTTCAGATTTAATCTAATTTTAGTTCACAAACTCACTCAACAACTCATTTGTACCATGTTTTTCTCATATTTTGGTACATTCTTGCAGGGGCCTTCACTGAAGAGGCCAGTGGTAATTGGTGAAGTGAAGGAAGGCCTATATCTACTTAATCCAACTTCTCTAAGTTCTGGACTAGCTTATGGAAGTCCATCAGTTTTTCAGTCTTATCCAGCTTGTAATAACCTTAGGAAAGATCTCGTCTCTCATTTAGTTTCTTGTTCTGCTAGAGTCAGTTCTAATGTAATCCTATGGCACAAAAGGTTAGGGCATATGCCTCTATCCAGTATGCAAAATATATCTAGTTTTCAATTTCCTTCTCTAACCAAGTTTAATGTTCCTTGTGATATATGTTCTCAAGCTAGGCAGACAAAATTACCTTTTCATTCAAGCAATATCAACACAAGTTCAATTTTTCAACTTATTCATGTTGATACCTGGGGACCCTATAAGGTACCAACTCATGATAATTTTAGATACTTCTTGACCATAGTAGATGACTATAGTAGAGGAACTTGGACTTATCTTTAAGAACAAAAAGCAATGTTTTTCTAGTCTTGCAATCTTTCATAACAATGGTGGAAAGGCAGTTTGCAAGAAAAGTTAAAATCGTTCGCTCAGATAATGCTTTAGAATTAGGATCAACATCCATTTTTTCAAAAAATTTCTCCTCCACTTGGAATCCTTCATCAAACATCTTGTGTTGCTACCCCACAACAAAATGGAGTGGTTGAACGAAAACACAAACATCTTCTAGAGACATGTAGGGCTCTATTATTTCAGTCTGCTCTCCCTACTATATATTGGGGTGATTGTCTGTTAACTGCCACTTTTTTAATCAATAGATTTTCTTCTAGAGTGCTTAATTTCAAAACACCTTTTGAAGTCCTTTTTGGAAAACATCCATCTTATGATTTTTTGAAATGTTTTGGTTGCCTATGTTATGCTTCTACTTTACCTCATCACAGATCAAAACTTCAATCTAGATCAGTCAAATGTGCATTTCTAGGATATCCCTTTGGGAAGAAAGGATACAAACTATTAGATCTTCAATCTAGAACAATTTTTATTTCTAGAAATGTAATTGTTTATGAGGATATATTCCCTTTTTCTTCTCCTACACCTGAACCACCCATTTTCCCTAAAGAACTTTCTCTTATATACGACCAAACACACTCTTCCTCCAGACTAATCACCTTTCTTCTTCAGAATTCAGTCTTAGTCCTACTTTCCCTCCTTTAATAGCATCACTTAGAGCAGCTCCTACTTTATCCCCTATCTCCAGGATCACTTCCTCTCCATCTCATATTCCCCTTCAACCTACACTAAGGAGATCCACTAGGGACCACAATCCACCATCTTATCTGGCAGATTATATGTGCAATGCTGTGTACTTGACTGCTCTAACAGATTTGTGTTTTGCAGTACCAGTCTCACCTACTATCATACCTTTCACAGACCTTTCTCATACAAATCAATCACTTCTTAACTCTATTTCTCACATCATTGAACCTACAAGCTTCTCCCAGGCAGCTTTACATCCCTGTTGGCAGGATGCAATCGCTACAGAACTTCAAGCCTTGGAGGCCAACCAAACCTGGGAAATAGTTGAATTACCAAAAGGAAAGAAACCTTTACCATGTAAATGGGTATATAAGGTTAAGTATAAATCTGATGGTAGTATTGAAAGGTTCAAGGCTCGACTAGTTATCCGAGGGGACATACAAAGGGAAGGAATCGATTACAATGAGACTTTTAGTCCAGTAGTCAAAATGACCACTGTTAGATGCATTTTAGCAGTCGCAGTCAAAATGAATTGGAAATTATTTCAATTACATGTCAATAACGCTTTTCTTCATGGTGATCTACAGGAAGAGGTATACATGAGATTTCCACCAGGAATAACTTCACCCTCCCCTAACCATGTTTGCAGACTAAAAAAGTCCTTATATGGACTTAAACAGGCTTCACGTCAATGGTACACAAGACTTACTGGTGTCCTCAACTTCAAAGGCTATTCCCATTCTCTTAACGACTATTCCTTATTTTTCAAAAAGACAGCTTCTGGAATTTCTATTATTGCTGTTTATGTAGATGACATACTTCTAACGGGTGATGATATTACAGAGCTTTCTAGTCTAAAAGCATTTTTCAATTCAGAATTCAAAGTTAAAGATCTTGGAGAGGCTAGTTATTTTCTCGGAATGGAAATATTACGAGAAAAACAGGGACTAATTATCAGTCAGAGGAAGTTCACCTTGGACCTTCTTTCTGAATTTGGTGTCCTTGATTCACGTCCAGCTTCATCTCCTTTAGACCTTAGTTGCAAGCTTCGTGCCGATGTTGGTGAGCCTCTTCATGATCCAACAATCTACAGGCGACTATTGGGCAAGCTCAATTTTTTAACCTATACTCGACCTGACCTCTCATTCACCGTTCAACATCTGAGCTAATATATGCAAAGTCCGCGTCGACCTCATTTTGATGCTGCCTTACGATGTCTCCGATATTTGTTATCTTCGCCGGGACTTGGGCTCTTTATGAATTCAGACCCCTCTTTTCAATTGCTCGCATTTTGTGACTCAGATTGGGGGTCCTGTCCGGAGACATGCCGCTCAGTAAGTGGCTTTTACATCAACCTCGGAGGATCCCCTGTTTCATGGAAATCAAAGAAACAATCTTCACTTTCTCTATCTTTTTCAGAGGCCGAGTACCGATCTATGAAGAAGGTTGTTGCAGAACTCACATGGCTTGTACGCCTTCTCACAGATCTCTCAGTTCCCCCCTCTTTACCAGTTTCTCTTCATTCTGATAGCCAGGCAGCTATTCACATAGCAAAAAACCCAGTCTTCCACGAACGGACGAAGCATGTAGAAATTGATTGTCACTTCGTCCGTCAACAGTTCCTCGCCGGCTTGATATCTTTATCGTTTGTTCCTTCGACATCTCAGCTCGCAGATGTGTTTACTAAACCTCTTTCCTGACATTTACACCGCCCAATCGTCTCTAAGTTGGGTGTGCTTTCTCACCCCTCCAACTTGGGGGGGAGGGGTGTTGGACCAGAATCTTCTTTACACAACCTAAATTCTAAAGTGGGGAAGAAGGAGGCGATACAGTCGAAGACGAAGAAAGAGAAAGCACCAAGTGGTCTGTCGAATGATCTAGAAAATAAACGATCATACCCTATCTTACATGTGCCTATTAGACACAACACACATTTGGGCCAAACACACAAAACATAAATCAGCAGCCCAACACAAATAAAGAACTGGGCCTATTACTGCAGCCCAAATCTGGTCCATTTCAATATAGCATATTGGATATAGCTGAAAGATACTCAAATATTCCAGAACTTTGTTATCCAAATGCAAGTTACAACTAGAGTTATGGGCAAATACATGTGATTATGGGCAAATACATATGATTATGGGCAAACATATAGGAATTAGGGACTTATGATTAAGTATAGTTGTAGTTGTCATTTCTTCTCTTTCAAATACTTGTATAAACATACACATTGGACAGAACATTGGCATAATCAAGAAGAAAGAATCGTTCTAACTTTTTTCTAATTCCTACAGATGCTTCATCAAATTTAATTGTGATTGCTTATTTGTTTTGCTATGTTCTTGGATTACAATATTATCTCTTAACATGCAAAGAAATAACATACAATTTCGAAATTCTACAAAGGCTGGGTATATAAGACTATTACTTATTGGTTTCACTTTCATGAAGCAGTACAGGCGACGCGTCATGTGATAATGTAGTTCATTATATATATATATATATATATATCATAACATTATTGCTCTATGTATATTGAGCGTGATATATACCCTCTATAAATAATTTTTGAAAATGTTTTCAAACAACACTTCGTATCCAGCTCCAAAAGGTTTAATGAATGGTTTTTTTCTCTGACCACCACCAATGAAATGGCAGAGTACATAGGGCCTCCTCAGTCCATCCTAATTCGAATAGTATTTTATCCTACCTCACTCATTGACCCTCACGCTTAAAAGAATTTTTATTGTCACCACTTACCTAAATTGATATGGCTGGTTTCTAGCTTGAATTACGGCTCTGAAGCTCCTCTCATA
The DNA here is from genome assembly GCA_000715115.1 of Nicotiana otophora. NCBI lineage: Eukaryota > Viridiplantae > Streptophyta > Magnoliopsida > Solanales > Solanaceae > Nicotiana > Nicotiana otophora. The sequence goes on along the minus strand of AWOL01S0011886.1, from coordinate 110,082 downwards.
TCTCTGTAACTTGAGAGGTAGGCAAACCTGAATTTAGAGTCACCTTGATTTAAGATGCCAGAACATCAACTAGATCAAAAACCAAATCCTAAAGTAACTTCAGAACACGTTCGAGATCTTCAATTGAAAACCTTTCTTATCTAGTGTCAACTGATCCTTCAACATCTGCGGTCTGCGTCAACCAAAGCTTAATTCAAAGACAAGAGTAGGCTCAAGGAGGATCAAAAGACTGATTCTAGGTTAGATAAAGTTAGAATGTTGGTTAGATTGCAATCTATGCATGTGGAAAGAAAAGTTATGAAAAGCAATTTGTATGATCACAAAAAAAAGGTTTGCCTACACGTCTTTCTAGCATACATGCAATTCCTTTCGATTGGAACATGACGCTACTTGGATCCATCAGCTTATTCCAATTTGCATTTTGTTATCTGATTCTTAGGAAGTCATTGGATCGTAAAGTTGCTTCACACTTGGCAATTGGCATATCGAGTGAATGAAAATGAACTTGTCCCTAAAAGAAAAAAGAGCTAGAATTGGAGAGGATAATCATTGAGAAAGATGGACGAGAATATGATTTCATAATATCATCCCCACTACTCTTATTTCTATTTTTAGATCGCTCTTCTTATAACCAAAAGATATGGAATATGGGTGTGGGTCTTTTATCAAAATGGAATGGCTTTTTGATGTGAGACCAAAATGTTATACTTTTAACACATTACTCACTTTATATTTTGTTGTTCTAATGAGTTATTGTGCGACATTTGAGCTAAATTGGGTTGTTTTATGTGTAGGAACATCATAAGGAATCGTCGAACGAAAGTTGCACAAAAAGAAGACAAAAATACAAGAAAAAAGTACAAAAGCATCAAGTATCCAAACCGTGCTACAGACTAGGCTTCGCGAGGTCTATAGCCAGGTCCACCGCGCTATAGACCAGGTTTCGCGAGGTCTATAGCCAGGTCCACCGCGCTATAGACCAGGCTTCGTGAGGTCTATAGCCAGGTCCACTGCGCTATAGACCAGGCTTCGCCAGGTCTAAGCCAGGCCCACCGCGCTATAGACCAGGTTTCGCGAGGTTTATAACACGGTAATTAAAAGTCACGGGTTAAAAAATCCCAACCCGGATTTGGTCCGAGGATTGAAATAAATACTCCCCAAATGAGTTATTCTAGGGTGGGGCATGATTTTGGAGGAAAAAAAGACTGCCAAGCACAAAAGGAGCCGATTTTAGGGTAGATTCAACCAAAGAGGGCGTTTTTAGAGATGAGATTCGGCCTAAGAATGCAAGAACACGCTAGGAGCAAGAAGGCGAATTCTTCTATGAGTTTTTCACTTCCTTCTTCCTATTTTCATTAATGGTTATGAATTTTAGTATTGTAGTTTTGCATACTATTATGAATAGCTAATTTGTTATCTAGAGTTTTGATAGAACCTTTTGTAGGATAAATTCTTGTTATGTTTTTATATAATTGAGCCGTTGGATTCCTCTACTTGTTCAACTACGTGTTTATTGTTGTTGATTGAATGACCATCAATTAACTGTGATTATTTAGTGTGTATATTGCTCGAGAGAGAGTACACATTTAGGTAGTTGTTGAACAACATTACTCCTAACACATGCGAGAGATAAATACGGAGGGTTTAAAGGTGGATTAGAGATAACGAAATATTGGTGCGATCATAGTGAGCAGTGAATTAGTGCCAACTAGCGTAGTTCGAGAGAATACATCTAGTAAATTGTGGTAGTTGCTCGAGAGAGAGCTACGACACCCAAAGTACTCACGATCGGTAGGGAATATTTAGGCGAAATTATAGAAGGCGTAGCGGGAAGGATTCCGACAATTGGGGAAATCATAACTCTAGACCTCCTTAGGCTTGTGTCCAATTTCATCCCTATTAGTTGATAATTTTAATGCTTTATAATATTTGTTAGTTAATTAGTTAGAAATATAAATCTCAATCTTTATAATTTAAAAAATTGTTTGGACTTGTGTTTCTTAGCAATATTGAACAACTGTAGTTAAACCTTAGTTCTCTATGGGAATCGACGGACTTGTAAACTGGATTATATTTGCAACGACCGCTTAGTCCTTTTTATAAGGCATAGTTGGGCGTGATCACTTTTCTTTTTATCTTTTTATTTATTATTTATTATTTATCATGAATGGGCCCGACCAATATATCTTTTTATTTTACGTCCATAACTCTTCCTCAATCAGGCTTGGGCAGAATAACAGAGCAAGTACTAATAGCATAACAAAAGAGGCTTCCTCGTTTATCTTTGCCCGTGACAATTATGATCTCTCGAGAGAATCGACGACTGCAATTAGTACTAACTTTTATTGGATTTCTTTTCCAATTCAAAGCTGATAGTTGCCCAATGCCACAAACATTATTAGAGAGACATTTTCTACCACCACAAGTGACAACCCAACAAAGCCATAAAGAGAAATGTTACACCACATCATTATATATGTATATATCATGCATGCAACCTAAGCCATCACTTCTCACATTTTACAAATTAATAGGAGTAGCTCTTTGCAGATCTTCAATCTACTAGCCTCAAGAATTACTGATTCTAACAGATTAGACAATGAGATTGACGTTTACGCAAAACAAGTGTCACATCTTCTGTCAGTCTATGTGGTGGCTTCAGTTTTTGCATCTTCAAGCTCTAAGGTGGCGTTGAATCCGAATTCAGCTCCAATAGTAAACGATGATTTGAGTTCATCAGCAGTTTGGGTGGTGCTAATCTTGTTATCCTTCACTGACAAGTTCTCCTGCAGAATTAATGACCTTCAAAGTTTAGAGAAGATCTAATTGGAATTCAATAAAGGTTGAAATAATATTGATTAACTTGCCTTCTTCACATAATCAGCGAGGGTTGAGGTAACAATTTCCCGGATTACAAAATTGGTAACTCGATCTTCACCAAGTATCTGCAGTAGAAAGTCCCTAGGAACCTGTGGAAGTCGTCAATCAGCTGTCAAGCGTAAAGTAGAGAAATGCACTAGAACTAGGATATCATTTCCCGTTTCCAGTAAAACATATTAAAAATATTATTCTCCGTATTTCTTAAAGAGGCGATTAAGAGCAAGAAGAACAATCACAATAATGAGGACCAATCTGCAAAATAATAAGCAGAAGTACTTCAAACGAGCCACACTTCAGGACACTTCTTATTCCAGGACATTTTAATTAAGATGTCTTTTGTCATCCTTGAAAAATCATCCTTCTCTATTTAAAACTCCATTCATCTCATTTATTTAACCCCTCCCCTATATGGAAAAATCATTCTTCTCCAGTCAACAACAACAACAACAACAACCCAGTATAATCCCACTAGTGGGGTCTGGGGAGGGTAGTGTGTACGCAGACCTTACCCCCACCCTGGGGTAGAGAGGCTGTTTCCAATAGACCCTCGGCATCCTTCCCTCCAAGAACTCCCCACCTTGCTCTTGGGGTGACTCGAACTCACAACCTCTGTGAAATAATAATACTTTGTTTCATATTGATATTTAACATCTGAAAAAAAAAAATCCTTTAGAAGTTTAAAAAAATACAACTACTGTTTTAGATACTCTCCAGCTAACGCCAGAAAATAATATATACAAACTTTTCTGGTCTTGGTGCTATCAAACAAGGTAAGATATATTGGGCTGAGCACAGCAATGTACATACCTTAGATGTTTTCCCTGGAGCAGCAACCATGCACACAACATTACAATAAGTTAGATTCACGCATTAGAGATTGAACGACTGTAAATTCACAAAATATTAAAAACGGAACATGGCATATTAGCTGAAGACCTGAAGTTGTATGTGATCACTGCGAAAGTGAGAGGGATATAGGAAAGAGAGATAGGATAAGACCTGACCAAACTTTGACGGCCTCCACTCTCTATCTACCAAGGCCCCCCAGAATTAAAATTGAAAGAAAAAACGCAAAAGCACCGGTCAATAGCATATTACGCAAAACAGGAATAGTCTTCACTCCCAAAACCACTATGTTCATTTCTTGCTTATCAAGTTTATCCAACTCATATTCTGCGAAAAGAGAATATTGTGATATATCCCCGGAGTCATTCTTGCAAAAATCATTGAAAATTAGTTGTCTTTTCTGGTTATGACTTGTGCGAGAACAACATCGCTTGTCACACTGATCTCACTTGCCAACTTTCATGTTACCCAGTGCAAATGTTAGTTTCTGACATTTCCAAAGATTTTCCTGGCCAAGGACAAAGTTGACTGTTGAAACAAACAGGAGAAGAATTGAGAACTCTATATTTTTTTAAAGACGCTGTGTCCGGGCCAAGTAGCGCGTACCTCAAAGAATTGAGAACTCTTACAAAACACAAATAGTAACATGACATGAATAAAGGATACTTTTGGAATGCCAAAGTCGAATCAGGTTAGGTACTTTATATGATTAAATGGAATAGACTGCCAAAAGCAAGTCAAATGTAAGAAGGAAAGAAAATATCGATAAGGTTGAGGAAATACTCGGTGATAATATTTGCGGCCATTAGGAGATTGAAAGTTGTAGTAATGTCTCCTTGATCAAAATCATTAAATAAAAATAATACCTCCTTTTTCCCTGCGGAAGCCTGGAACAGGTGGTGCAGAACGTGCTAAATTTGCCAAAACTTTCTCAAAAACTATTCTTGTGTCCTCCTTGTCCACATCTACTCTGACCTAAGAAAATAAAATCAAGGAATTTGCAAAATACCACCAAACACATGGGAGAACAATATGCATCTTTAATACATAAGAGTGACTAACATATCAACACCTTATTAAGACGAGAAATACAAAAAATATACATGCATGTATACCAGTTTTAGTTATTGTTAATAGAAATCCCTACAGGCTATATTCATATACAACAACAACAACAACAGACCCAGTGTAATCCCACAAGTGGAGTCTGGGGAGGGTAGTGTGTACGCAGACCTTACCCCTACCTTTAATAAGGCAGAGATGTTGTTTCTGGAAGATCCTCGGCAACCGCAACATTGAAAGCAAGCAAATTAAATTGAATACACCTACTTTATGCAAATAACTGTATAGACCGAACCGTTAAATGCATGATACATGTTATTTTTCTGCTCAAGCTGCTATTACTTAATCATGGGTTAAATTAAATTTTGTGTTCCACATAATGTTAAACAAAAAAATACCATATTTGTTTAGAATTAATTAAACTTGGTGTTGCCTGGCTCGGTTTTTGTATGTATATTACCTATATATATGAAAGTGAATCGGTCTAATAGGCCAATCTATATATCAAAACTTGCAAAACAAGTTTACAACTTCCTTCTCGTAAAACAGATAACTATTTTATAAGTAACAATCAACTACAATTAACCACTGCATTGGAGTAATTAAGGAGTTTAGTTACGATACACTGGCTATATTCATATAATATATTCTAATTGGATACCAACAGGATCAAGATAAAGCCATGAAGTCTGTGGGAGTTGCTCCCGAAAAATGCTACTGAGGTATGGTTCGTTATCCAAATGTGTAAGCTTGTTTCTCCTTATACCAGGCAACCAATTTAGAAGTCAAGTGATCTGATACCTTGTGTGCTCTCACTGTATGGAGTGAAGAATATAGTGGAAATATCACAAATCAGACAGGCATTTTTAAATGTATTAGACACTACCATTATAGGATTCTTATAAAAAAACACTTCCATTATGGAACAACCTTTTTTCACTAATACAGACAAGAAAAAAGATGCTCAGTTCATATAATTTTGGCTTCTTATAAATATTAGGCGGCATTGGGTTAGAAGGGACATCTGGGGACAGGGAGGGCTTTAACTGTGATTAAAATGATGAAATAATAATTAACAAGAAGGTCCTTAAGCAGTTTGGTTCAGACCTTTCAACTCTGTTTCTATGTAAGTTTTCCATGCTGAAAAAATGACAAGGATACCAAACAGTACAGGTAAACTAATGATGAGGAAAAGGGGAGAAGAGAGAAGAGGCGCAGTTCGCTCTTACATTATCATCCTATTTTGGTTTGTCATGTACCTTTATATATCACAAGGTTAAACCTCAGAGCTGGAGTTCATTCAAGGATATTGGATTATTATTGAATACTCCCTCTGTTTCAATTTATGTGAACCCATTTGACCGGGCACGGAGTTTAAGAAAAGAGAGAAGACTTTTGAACTTGTAGTGTAAAATGAGACACATATCTTGCGTGGCTATAAATCATTGCATAAAGGTAAATTGTTTCCAAATAAGGAAAGTGGTCATTCTTTTTGGCACGGACTAAAAAGGAAATAAGTTCACATAAATTGAAACGGAGGGAGTATAAGTTATTACCAATACACTCTAAAGCTGCAGAGAGAATACTAGTCTGTCTCGTGAAGCAATGATCTTTGCCCATGTTCTGAGTCAGAGAAACATGCCTTGAATGTCAAATCTAATAAATACTTTTTCCAGGTCCCAATTTGAACATATTTCACTCGCCACAACCATAATTTTTCTTTTAAAAAAACATGAAATATCAAATTCTGCAGGTCAAAAAGGGAAAATCTCGCTACAAGGTACCTTCCTTTTTCTAGTAACTAGTATCTATGAACGTGCGTTACACGTTAATAATGACACGTGATGATTTCAATATATATTTATATAAAGGAACAATAAAATTTAATGCCGAAAAATATTATTACATTAGCATAATACATGAATTTAAAATAAAAGAACATCATCAAAACTTACACAAATGATCAATTTTGTTATCTTAGTTAGTAATTATGTATTATAGTTTAAAAGTATTTAATGTGATGATATCTTAACGAACACTTCTTTGTGGATATTTTTTTTTGTGTATGTTTCCTCCTAATGCTTTGGTTGCTCTGCCTTAACCAGAACTCCTGTTGCCGATCTTGATATACCTCTTGAAAGTGCAACATATAGTTGTTCGTGCAAGAAAACATATTGCGGTAAATATAGTCCAATATTTAGGATCGTTTGTCCTTGTGCTTTATTTATTATATTTGCAAAACATAAACATACTAAAAATTATTTTTACACAAATTTAAAAGGATTTTCCTTAGTTTCAGAAGACGAAAGTTGAATTCAAGGATAAGAATATACTTAGAAGCACATTAACCGGTATCATAATTTTTGCATGTATGACATTATTGTCAAAACTTCTATATACCATATGTGTGCTATTACATAAGCTATTCGACGTATGTAAGTTTTTCAGTAGCATGATAAGCATATTTTTCTTCAAAATTAACTTATATACAATAGAAGATCAATTTTAACTTAGTCTATTATATATACGGTGACACTAACATACGTAAGAAATAACAAACTTGACAACAAAAATGTATGATAGAAGGCCATTTGGTATTAAAGTATTTAAGTATTCTTCTTGCTAGTAATTATTGGTATCATTTTCTGCTGAGTCAAAAGCTGAAAACTATTTTATTTTTACTATAAAATTTTGCAATCAACCTTTTATTTAGTTGATCAATATATTAATTTCTGCTAGCTAAGACATCTTTTTAATTCTATCGTGTGATTTACGCAAATTGTGTTTTAATCTAACGATAGAAATATTTCTCTTATTAAATGCAGTACCATTACCATTGGGATTGATAACCAAGTGTTCAGGAAGAACCAAATCATCTTTTATTGGATGCTCTTCTTCGTTTCCAACACGAAGCAAGAAGACACTGAATATTGGATCTGTTCTTACTTTATATTTCTTGCCAGTTGAATCTTTTTCATTTGAGGCCAGAAGTATAACTTTGGCAAGATAGCTTTTACAGTCTCAGCTTTTGTCGATTCTAGAACTCCGGGCAATTATTTCGATCGTTTGACACCATAAGTGCTTCATCCCATATTACAATTTTGTTTTCCTTATAAATTTAGCACCATTGCTCTGCTTTGATATATTTGTGATGATTATTTAAGTTGTTTGAAGAGGTATATCAAATCTAAAGTGGGTGGCCTCGCAATAAAATTGTTGTTGGTACACCACTTGCTATTATTGCTAATAGTGGCATGCCTCGTAATATGATATTTGCAAGTAATGCATGACATAGGAGTATTATTTCGATTCCACCGGAGGCATCTACAAGGAATAATCTCGTTATACCAGAGTCGACTCTTAAGTTTGTTCTTGATCAGGATTTAGCTTTGATTCTGCTGGGTGAGTTGGAGCACTCCGAGAGTCTGCGTGATTTTGGCTATTGTAGGCGTATTAAGGTCGAAGAGGTTATGTGTAATGACCCAACCGGTCATTTTGACTTTTAGAACCCCGTTCCCTAAAATAAAACTTCTTGTATGTGCTTTTAATGATTTATGACTTACGGGGATGGTTGGTTCGGGATTTGGAAGTGTTTTGGTTGAAATCGGAACACTTGGTTCCTTAAGTTGGCTTTAAAAGGCCAAGTTTGACTTCGGCCAACATTTTGAGAAAACGACTCCGGAATAGAATTTTGATGATTCCAACAGCTCCGTATGGTTATTTTGGACTTAGGAACGTGTTCGAAATTTTATTTGGAAGTCCGTAGTTAAATTAGGCTTGAAATGACTAAAATAGGAATTTAAGTTTGGAAGTTTGACCGGGGAGTTGTCTTTTTAATATCGGGGTCGGAATCAAGTTCCGAAAATTTTCATAGCTCCGTTATGTCATTTATGACTTGTGTGCAAAATTTGAGGTCAATCAGACTTGATTTGATAGGTTTCGACATCGAATGTAGAAGTTGAAAATTTTAAGTTTCATTAAGCTTGAATTGGAGCATAATTCGTGGTTTTAGCGACGTTTTATGTGATTTGAGGTTTCAAATAAGTTCGTATGATGTTTTAGGACTTGTTGGTATATTTGGTTGAGGTCCCGAGGGCCTCGGGTGAGTTTCGGATGGTTAACGGATCAAAAGTTAGACTTAAAACAACTGCTGCAATTTTTCTCTTCTGCTGGAAATTCTGGGCTGTGGTCGAGGCCCAGGATCGAGACCTAAGATCGAGGGTCATGATCGAAGACCCAGGCTCGAGGGCCATGATCGAACCATGATCGAACCACGATCGAAGCCGAGGATCGAGGTCATGATCGAGGGCTGCCTGGGCAGAATTATAAAAGAGACCATTCGTCCCATTTGCCATTTTTAACAAATTGGAGCTTGAGCAGAGGCGACTTTTGATAGATTTTCAAGGAAAGACATTGGGGTAAGTGATTCTAACTCGTATTTGGTCAATATACACGAATATATCATTGTTTTCACCATTTAATTAGTGTTTTGAGATTGACATTTGAAAAAATTTAGAAATCTCATAGAAACGAATTTTTGAGATTTCGGTATCGATTCGGAGTCGGAATTGAGTGAAACTGGTATGGTTGGACTTGTAATTGAATGGGTTGTCGGATTTCGTAACTTTCGCCGGATTCCGAGACGTGGGCCCCACAGACGAATTTTTAATTAATTTCGAATTTTTATTGAAAAATGTAGTATTTTCTTATGGAATTGATTCCTATAATTTTTAGTGATTGTATCGAATTATTTTTGGTTAGATTCGAGC
>AWOL01S0011886.1:85576-97796 GCA_000715115.1 Nicotiana otophora | reverse complement strand
TCGGCCATCTCGTCTCTACCACTTCGAGATTAGGCTTGATACTTACTGGTACACGTTGTTTACGTACTCATACTACACTTGCTGCACTTTTTGTGCAAGACGTGAGGCAAGTACTAGTGGAGGACCTATCATCTTACACCCACGTTATCCATAGGCGTAGTGGTGAGCTGCCTTTCTGAGCCGTTCTGCAACTACCAGTGTCTCTTCTTGCATTTACATTCTGTCTATTTTATTTCAGACAATATTTGGAGTTTTGTATAATCTACTAGATGCTCATACACTTGTGACACCAGGTCTTGGCACACACATTAGTAGAATTTGGAATTGTATTATTTTCTTGGATTTAAGTTAATCAGTATCTTTTCAAATTTCTTTAATATTTCTAGAAAAATAATAAAATTACTTAAAAAATTATTCTGAAAATAATTGATATATGTTTAATTTATTTGTTGGCTTGCCTAGCTGTAATGTTGGGCGCCATCACGACCTATAGGTGAAATTGGGTCGTGACATTATGGGAGTGATGCGTAAGATGAGCAGGGGAAGAGCGACTGGGCCAGACGAGATCCCGGTAGAATTCTGGAGGTGGAGTACGATGATTCCTTTGTACAAGAACAAGGGTGATATCCAAAACTGCAATAACTATAGGGGTATCAAGCTGTTGAGTCATAATATGAAAATTTGGGAGAGGGTGGTGGAAGTCATGGTGAGGAAGAGTGTGTCTATTTCCGAGAATCAGTTTGGATTTAAGCCGGGGCGATCGACTACGGAAGCCATTCATCTGGTGAGGAGATTGGTAGAGCAGTATAGGGAGAGAAAGAAGGATCTACACATGGTGTTTATAGACCTAGAAAAGGCGTACGATAAGTTCCGAGGGAAGTTCTGTGGAGATGTTTGGAGGGTAGCGGCGTTCCGGTAGCTTACACTACGGTAATCAAGGACATGTATGATGGTGCTAAGACTCGGGTGAGGACAATGGGAGGTGACTCAGATCACTTTCCAGTAGTGATGGGGTTGCACCAGCGATCGGCTCTTAGCCCATTCTTATTTGCTCTGGTGATGGATGTGCTGACGCGGCACATTCAAGGGGAGGTGCCATGGTGCATGTTATTTGCCGATGACATAGTGCTTATTGACGAGACAAGGAGCGGGGTCAATGCGAGGCTGGAGTTCTGGAGGCAGACCCTAGATTCTAAAGGTTTCAAGTTGAGCAGGACCAAAACGGAATTCTTGGAGTGTAAGTCCAGTGACGGGACCCATGAAGCGGACGTGGAGGTGAAGCTTGATACCCAAGTCCTCCCGAGGAGGGGTAGTTTCAAGTATCTCGGGTCTATAATCCAAGGTAACGGGGAGATTAATGATGAGGTCTCCCACCGTATCGGTGCAGGGTGGATGAAATGGAGGCTTGCATCCGGTGTTTTGTGTGATAAGAAGGTACCACCAAGACTTAAGCGTAAGTTCTACAGAGTGGTGGTTAGACCTACTATGTTGTATGAGGCTGAGTGTTGGCCAGTCAAGAACTCCCATGTTCAAAGGATGAAAGTAGCAGAAATGAGGATGTTGAAATTGATGTGTGGGCATACCAGGAGAGATAAGATTAGGAACGAAGTTATTCGGGACAAAGTGGGAGTGGCTCCCGTGGAGGACAAGATGCGGGAGTTGAGGCTGAGATGGTTCGGGCACGTGCAGAGGAGGAGTACGGATGCTCCTGTTAGGAGGTGTGAGAGGATGGCCGTGGCGGGGCTGAGAAGGGGTAGAGTAAGGCCGAAGAAGTATTGGGGAGAGGTGATTAGGCAGGATATGGCGCTACTTCAGCTCACTGAGGACATGATCCAGGATAGAAGGGTGTTGAGGTCGAAGATTAGGGTAGTTGGCTAGTAGGTAGTCGAGAGTTTCACGTTCTTTTTTAGTAGTATTAGTAGCTCCCTTTTTTTCATTCGCTATGTGTATCGTATGTTCCAGTTTGTTACTGTTTGATGTTATTTTCTGTTATTGGTTTCGTTGTTGTTGTTGTTGTTATTGTTATTGTTGTTATTATAGTTGTCTTTCTCCCTTTTTCCTTATCGTCCTTTGTCCCCCTATTCTTTCTTTCTTCTTCCTCTTTCTTCGTCTTCTTCTTTTCTCTTTTCACATTTTCTTGAGCCGAGGGTCTATTGGAAACAGCCTATCTCCCTCGCCAGGTAGGGGTAAGGTCTGCGTACACATTACCCTCCCCAGACCCCACTTGTGGGATTATACTGGGTATGTTGTTGTTCTTGTTGTTGTGCTTTCTCAAACACTTGTGTAGCATTTTTTACTTTGTGTTCTAACGCTCTTTTTATGAAATAAATTTATGTACCCTAAGATTTCTTTTAACTTGAATAAGAATTTTACTCATATGATGAATTTAAAAAATAATTGAATTGGGCTCTCTTGCTAAATAATTAATTTAAAATTTTAATTATTTAGTTTTAACATAAAAATAATTTATTTTATGTTGATTCAGATCTTAATATTAGTTCATCTTTTATTTTGAATATTTAATCTTAATTATAATTTTATCCACCATAAATTTTATTTTCAAAGAGTAAAAGATTGATATGACATTTCACGTTTAGATCATTATGTTTGTAGAATCATTACTGGTATTGACTCTTACCAACCATTTTTTTCTCTTTATCACACATTTATATTCTTAAATATTTTATTAGTTGTTGTTTAATAATTGAGTATTTTTAAATATTACACGAAAAATTGATAAAAAAAAATATTATTTGAGTAGGAAAATAATTTAAATATAAAATAAAAATATATTAACGTGGGGGTATCTTTTTCTCAATTTCAACTCTTTATACAGTCCATTTAATATTACTTTTATTTTTTATTGGTATTGGACATTATAAAGTGGTAATGTACTGCCAATACAGAGGATTCTTATGAAATTAATTTTATTAAACTTTCCTACATATTTTTAATAATAATTTAATAGACAAAATTTTATTAATTTTATAAATTTTAAAATTTTAAATATTAAAAATTAGCATAGAAGATATTGTAGTCCAAAAAATAGGTTATTACAGTTATGTTCTTTTCCTATGAGTTCTTTCGCTTAATATTTTAGGGCTATTTTGGTATATTAATATTGTATTTATGCTTTTATAATAATATAGTCTCTCCTTTTTCTAAATGAATTTGGACGATATAATGCATTCTCAAATTAAATTAGTAATAGGACATTATAATACGTTTTTAAATTAAATTAGTAATAGGAATTTTTAAGAAGTATATCCTAAAAGTAATAGGATTACATGACTAAAGATATTTACTTGTTTAATTTTATATGAATTAGACATCCCGAAAGTAATTATACTAATAGGATTCCTAAAGGTAATCATGTAGGATTCCCAACGTGTAGTATTATGTCCTAAAACTAATAGGATTATAGGCTAATATCTAGAATCTGGTTATGTCCTTTTATTATGAGTTATTATGCTTAATATCATAAGGTTATTTTTGTAAACCGACATTATATTCATACTTTTATAATAATATAGATTAGTAGTAATAGAAAATGGCAAGAAGAGTAAAAGTAGGTTGTATGTAGCTTTCGTTACTAATGTGTAAGGCAAAAATCTTTTCCTTTTTTAGGAGATGGCCCGAGGAAAAAGTAGACCACTATAAAAAATGGAGGTATTGTTTGTGTCAATACCATAAAGTGTCCTTTTCTTTTTTGACATTTTCCTCATCTTTTATATATTTTATACAATGGCCAATTATAAGCTAATATAAGGCAGGTAAACGTGTTCCCAATTCCATCGTATGAACAAGTACATGAGCTGTACACCTCAAATATACTCTCAAGAATAAACAAAGGGTGCTTCAAAATGAGATAATAAATTTAGATGAACTAAAGTTGATGAAAAGAAAGCAGTTTTGCGAGAATACATGTATCTTTTCAGCATCTTGGGATTCCACGGCTATCTTGGCATTTTTAACGCTTATCAAAGCCTCATCATCAGCAACAGATGCCTCTAGCCCTGTCATAACAGAGAAGACCATGACTCTAATAGACTAGTTGCAGACACAACCGCAGAAAAGACCAATTTTTCCATAAACAAAAAGAACCGAGGCTTGACTATAATCACCTGAACCAGCAGCAAATACTGGCTTGACCAAAGATCTTAGGCATCCTCGTGAGAAGATAAAGTGATTCAATAACCTGGAACCACCATCTTGCATTAAGTGATAACTCTCTAAATGCAGTCATTGAGATGAGAAATCCTACTGAAATAAGATAGATAAATTACCATAGCTGTACCAGAATAAGAATGGATACCTGAAGTTCTTATGTGAGATTAAAAAGTTCTACAGGCCTAAGGTTCTTAAGAAATACAGCAGTTAGCAGGCCAAGTGTTAATCTCTAAGGTTCTTTATCCATCAAGAATTCCAAGTCTTCATCGTGTTGTCTTTTCAGTATACGAGCTATCAAAATTCTACCGCGGAGGAAAATAAGACAAGTTCGGATATCGTGTCTTTCTTTGTTAGCAAGGTTCCTAATTTAACAAATTGTAGGAACGTCCCTTGCAACTTCTAAAAGAGAATCCTCGAGTTTCTTTTCTCCCACTTTCAGATAAACACACTATTTTAATGCATTATCCATCACATAGTCACTTTTTAGTCTCGTCAATTTCCTTGAACAGTCTCAGAAATACTACACCTCACAAATACTACATCATAACCTGTAACAGATCAGCAGGACACTTCAGCTATACCCAAGCGTAGTCCAAGAGAGAGTCAATTGCCAAAACACCTGGACCAATATGTGGTCCCCAATTCAAAAGGAACTTTGCCTCTGCCAAAACCGTTAGAGAAGGGATAAGGATATTCCTAGTACCGAGAAGCATATATAGCAGAGGACCCACCTAGTAGAAGGCATGGAAGAAGTTGCTTTTTAATTTTCTTAGCTAAGTTTAGCAATCTGGAACCTCCCTTTTTTGTTTTTTGCTTTATATTACCTAAGTTGAAAATTACAGTTCTGTAATTTCTCCCTTTTTAGTTGAATATCAGTTCCCTGTTACATAACCCCTCTGCAGTAGCATGACGTATGAAAAATTAAAACAGAATGAGTTTATAAGCTGCACAATTTGTCCAAGTTGTACCAAAGCAAATCGGATGACAACTAAAAAGTCAGAGGTTCATTTTGTGATAGGGAGCAGAGCTGGTCAAATTTCTTGCGTATATTTCAGTAAACAAAGGATTCGTATACCCTACCTCAACTAGTTTAGGTATTGACTGATTTATTTGGTGAGATAACTTTCTGAACAAGCTGATCGGAAAATTATGATAAATAGATAAAAAAGAATCCGCAAAACTTAGAGTTCATAATGGTTGTTGATAAGATAAGAAGTGACAGTTCTTGGTTAATTCTTTCTATAACTTATTACCTTGCCACATTTTCTCTGTTATTCTTCTGTCTGATTTCCTTCTAGAATATCTATTTCTTACAGCAACACTACGATTAGACATTTTAGCCACTCTCTAACACTATGTTTGTATCTTAAAACCTTAACCTTTCCAATTATCAATCTTATAGTTTGTCGAGTAGAATTCCACAAAAAATTTCTCGCTAAACTAATGAACTAAATTATCATGATTAGTACATATTAAGATTCATATGTTTGTCACCAAGCATGTGGAATGTTAGAGTTCAGGCGTAATAATGAATTCCAGTTGTCATCGCATGTGTATTATCATGTTATTGCATTTCTACAGCAATTTTACTTGAGTACATGATGCAGTTGAAAACTTTAAAAATAAATATCTATAAAGATATGAAAACCAATATCCTGCACCATAAAGCTGAAATCCTTATGAAGTTTTATATGATTTACTAATAAAATTACAGGAATTGCTTAATCATGCCATTATAGGAAGAGCGGTTAAAGAGAGCGGTTTTCCATTATCTGGGCTAGACGACGATAGATAAACATTACGAAAGAAGGAAACCAGGAAATTATAAGCGGAGAGTGAAGCATGTGGTAGACAAGACTTCTAAGGAAAAGCCACTTAATCAAAGGTGGTAGAGAAGTTGTTTACCCCTGATATGTAACTGCTGTTGCCGGATAAATTGCAGCATAGCTGGACAAGACATTCTTGGAGATAACCCTGACACCAGTGTGCTGTGAAAATAAAGCACAAAGAGACCAATAATGCACTAGTAATCAGCTCAAAAGGGAATACTGTATGATGGCCAACAAATGATAAGTCATAATATTTTCTTCGGAGAAAACACACACTTGTAATAATTCAAATAGAAAAACACACAAGCAATTCAGCCTAGTTGTTTGTTTGTTACAAAGCCTACTATTTACCCCGTCCCGTCCATCTATTTGCTGCTAAACAACACCCCTTAGTTGAGTGGGCTTTCTATATACAAGAAGGCCATTGTTTTTTAAAAAAAACATAAAGAGCTTTAAATTATCTGAAAAAGGCTAAAGTGATTAAAAAAAATCGGAAAAGAACTCAATGAACTAGTCGGTTGCAGATTCAGCCCAAAATGTAAGCAGTAAACAAAAAATACTAATATGTTGAAACGCATTTGGAATCTTAAAGAACAAATACAATGTTGAAAATAAACTAAATAGTAACATTACAAGTATTAAAATTTTTTAAGAGAATTGATGCATTTGAAGAAGAAGATGAAGAAAAACAATAAAAACTAAGAGTATTTTGGTTGCCCTTACTGGAGAGTGGATAAGTAGGTGGGGGGAGGGTGAAGCCATTGCCACTGCGTTCATTGCTGCCATGGAAGCAAAGAGAGAGCCGTTAACTTCTAATCTTCTTGTTCGATTTGGGTTTTATATATATCGGGTCGGGTTGGGGTTCTGTCCAGTGATTTATTCTAACTTTAAATTGTTTCTTTTTGGCTTTCAAAATGCAATTCAAAATATTTTTCCATAACAAATATTGTATGTGAAAGTACTTCTTCGTTGGGAAAAATATTTTATGAATAATTATTCAGTGTTTGGATGGATAATGATTAGCCATTGTTCAACATTATTATCCCAATTTTTAGCCAATTACTTCAACTTCTCTCGTAAATCTTTCTGAAAATCCCAATACCCAACTTTTTAGCCATTGTTCAACATTATTTCTCAAACAAGAGGTTCTAATAACAGCTTATGTTGAAGGTCTCTTATTTTCTTATTGCTAATTTTCTCTGTTAGTAGCCATTTAAGAATCTTAAGACTTGCATCTTTAGTTCCCTTACTGGTCGGAGGTGAATTTAGAATTTGAATAGGAATCGAGTTACCGATTCTACCATATTATTAGTAATTACACAATTAGATTCACTGTATGATACGAGCATTGCATTTTTATTGTACTATTAAGTATTAAAGATTGATAATAATATCTAAATGTTAATTGAAACATGATAAAATTTTCTGACTTTAATAAAATTTACAATTTACTTTTGTCCTTTTAATTGACATAGAACATAGTTCTCTAAAATGAGGATATCAATTGGTTAAATCAGATGGTTCTGTTGAAATTTGTGGGTATCTTAAAAGAAAGTGTCCTTTAGTTTTATCAACTTTCTTACATTTTGAATTAGTCTACTAGTTGTTGGATATTAGCTGTTACCAAGCCGTTGGAGTAACACCTATATAAACATAGTCTTTGGAGAGCTAAAGACACAAATTTCTGACACAACTTTCCGAATCTTCTTCTTCCTCCTATATGTTGGGTTTCTTTATTGAATTTTCTGCTAGTTCTGTTTCTATTTTAATAACTGTAAGAGTTTGTTTAATCACGGGGGATACGCCTAATTTATTCGTTATTGTGTAAGCGAAATATCCTTAAGGACAGTGTTCTTGACATGCCTCAAGCTTTGATAAATCTTATTCTCCATAACCAATTTTTCCAACAATCTTAAAGATACTTCTTACATTGTTCTTATGGAGAATATCAAGTCTAAAAGTTTCGCTACCTGATACTCAAACTTGCAAACACGGAAGAAATACAAATAAACCAGTAATTTTGGAATTTTGAGAGTAATAGATGACAAACAAATGGATATTATTACTATTATTATTATTATTATTATTAGTGTCGTTGTTGCATTCATGGTTTCAGAAAACTTCTCTAGTGGACTCTAAAGGCGCTAATCTCTTCCACTTGACATATTTTTGTGGTACATAATATTTAAGTATCAGATACGCATAATTGGACAATACCTCCTAAGTTTTTATTCTTTCCTGCTTATTATCGAGAATATAATTAATAGGCTTAAGATATGATATATATAATGCCCTCCATTTTTGGAAGTGTTTATGATTGATATTGGAGTATTAGGTGAAGTGAATAATTATGAGTTGCGAAAAGAGTATTTGATTAACCTGAAATTTTTTATAGTGTGGGGGCCGGAATATCTTGCCCGAGTTATGTAGCCTGATCCAAAGAAGAGAAAAAATGAAAAATATATTTATTAAAATTATAATAACGAAGCCTTAAAAAATTGAAATTTTTTGTGGCGAAAATTTGTATTGGAGGATAAAAAATATACGTTTTCTAAAAAGTTATTTTATTTTGGGTCTCTAGGTTATTTGGGTGAAGAAATTATTGAATTATGACTTGTTTCCTACTTGAGATATTTCTATAGAAATTAAAGTTGCTTCAATATTTGAAAACTTTTACTTTGGTATTTGAATATGGAAGATACCAAAAGAAAATAAATTCTTATATGTGTTAAAGATGTCTCAAAAGGGCACTTGTATAGAAGTCAAGTTTCATTTCATTTGAGATGATTTTGTGCTTTACTCGAAAAATACTATGAGTTAGTATTCTATATGGATTTTTCATTGTATTAGAAGGATACAATGATGAGATGTGAAAAATTCACTAATGATTGTGTGATCATATTTCGATGTGTTTTTATGATATTGGAATTATCTGGCAATGAGGCTGATTAAGCAACCTCTTGGTGTGTATTCCACTAGGAATTAAACCGATAATATTTGTGTCGATGAATTGTGATTGCCAAGGTGTAACAACCATTGTAAGAAAATAAATATTTCAATGATAAATAATAGATATATTCTCTTGAGACGTAATGTGATAAAGTGATTGTTTAAAATTATATTTTTTTATAAATATTATATGTGGTCAAAAGAGGATTTGGCCGACCATTTGACTTATAAGTGAAACATTGAGGGGTTGGGACTATTGCCAATTTGAGATGTATCAACAATGATGGTAACCCATCCTATATAATTGGAGATCCCATGAAGTAGGTTCATATAGGTAATAACAAGTCATTAGTTAATCAAATATGCATTACTAAAATATGTCTCTTCCTATGGTGTGTATATAGTGCAAGATTGCAAGGAATGTGAGGTTGAGTTATTAAACTCTTAATCCAATAATCCATATCCGTTTATAGGTGGTGTATTGCACTGTAAAATACATTTGATGGATGGACCTATACGAGTGTGGAGTGGGGCCATTTCTATAAAATTTATGGCAAAATTTCTAGAGCACTCATGAATACCAGACACACGCATGGCCTATTAGCGCAAAACTACGATAACAACAGAAATTGTGGGGGGTAATATGATGAATAAGATCTCTAGCTTACAACAAGAATTTTTGGTTCATGGAAGTTGTCAACTTCACCAATTATTCTGTAAGTTAAAACTTATTTTATCTATTTTTGGTTCATAGTCTATAAGACATCAGATGAATTTCATTATACCCGAAACCTAGTAAATTATAATCTCTCTCTTTATTATTATATTCCTTTTGAGATATGTGGGGGATTGTTGAAATTTGTGGGTATCTCAAAAGGAAGTGTACATTATTTTTATCAACTTTCTCTCGTATTGAAAAGTCAAACTAGTCGTTAGATATTAGCCATTAACCAGTCGTTATCTAGTCGTTGGATTAACACATATACAAACATGGTCTTTGGAGAGCTAAAGACACAAATTTATGAATCTTCTTATTCCTCCTATATGTTGGTTTCTTTATTGATTTTTCTGCTAGTTCTGTTCCCAGTTTAATAACTGGAAGAGCTTGTTGAATCCTGAGGGATACGCCTAATTTTGTCTTTATTGTGTAGGCAAAATATCTTTAACGACAGTGTCTTTGATACGCCTCAAGCTTTGATAAATCCTATTGTAACGACCCGACCGGTCGTTTCGAAAGTTATAATCTCGTTTTCCCTATTTCTACTTCTTTTTGTGTTATTCAACTATATTATATTATATCGGGTTAGTTGGTTCGGGACCGGAGTGGTTTCAGAGTAAATTGAGACACTTAGTCTCTTAAGTAGAAACTTAAGTTGGAAAAGTCAATCGGATGTTGACCTATGTGTAAACGATCTCGGATTTGAATTCCGATGAGTCTGTTAGCTCCGTTAGGTGATTTTGGACTTAGGAGTGCATCCGGAATGTGATTTGGAGGCACGTGGTAGAATTAGGCTTGAATTGGCAAAATTGAAAACTTGGCGATTTCGGTCGGGAGTGAAAATTTTGATATCGGGGTCGGAATAGAATTTCAGAAGTTGGAGTAGGTTCGTAGTATTATTTGTGACGTGTGTGCAAAATCTGAGGTCATTCGGACGTGGTTTTGTTGGTTTCGGTATCGGTTGCAGAATTTGGAAAGTGAGAAGTTCTTAGGCTTGAATCCGAGGGTAATTTGATGATTTGATGTTGTTTTGAGTGATTCGAAGGTTCGACTAAGTTTGTATGTTGATATATGACTTGTTGGTATTTTTGGTTGAGGTTCCGAGGGCCTCGGGATGATTTCAGAAGGTTAACGGGAAGTTTGAAGTTGGAAAAATACAGTTGGTGCTGCTGTTCTGGTGTGGCCGCACATGCGGGTTGGGAACCGTAGGTGCGAGTTTTGCAGGTGCGGAATTTAGTCGCAGGTGCGGGGTTTGGAGGCCTGGGGTTTTATCGTATAAGTGGATGAGGGGTCGCACCTGCGAGACCGCAGGTGTGAAGAGGTGATCACATGTGCGGGTTTAGGACCTTAAGTGACTTCCGCAGATGCAGGATTTTGGGCGCAGAAGCAGAGGCCGCAGATGTGGTTTTGCTAGGCAGAAAGGCATAAATTGAACCCTTCGCGAATTTTGGTCATTCTTCACAATTTCAACTCGGTTTTTGGAGCTTTTGGAGGGTTTTGAAGAGGGAATCAAGGGGGTTTCTTTGAGGTAAGTTACTTGAGCCCTAATACTTTTATATATGGTGATTTTCCGTTGTTTAATCCTCGTAATTAGTGAAAATGAGGGGTTAGGGCTTGAAATTGTTTGGAGAGTAATTTAAGGATTTGAAGGACCAAACGATGTCGGATTTTGATGAATTTGGTATGGTTAGACTCGTGAGTGAATGAACTTTCTAGTTTTATAAATTTTGTCGGATTTCGAGACGTGGGCCCGGGGGCCGGGTTTGAGCCAATTTCGGGTTTTGGTCTAATTTTGTAGCTTTTTTTGTGAACTTTATTCCATTAGCGCGTATTGATGATATTGTACCAATTGTGAATAAATTCGGAGTATTTGGAGGCCGAGTCCAGAGGCAAGAGCATTGCGGGTTAGAGGTTTGACCGGTTTGAGGTAAGTAACGATTGTAAATCTAGTTCTAAGGGTACGAAACCCCGGATTTTGTACCATTCTACTATTTTTTTTGTGACGCACATGCTAGGTGACGGGCGTGTGGGCGTGCAGTGATGGAGATTTGTGACTTGATCCATCCCGTAGCAACTGTAAAGTTGCATACTTTGTTGAAACCATATGATACTTATATGTTTTAGAAAGAATTTCTGTAAATTGGGCTGAATGCCATGTTTGGGCCTTGCGCCAATGCTGTTTGGACCCTTAGGGGCTGTTTCTTACCATCCTATCATTGTTTTTGATTGAAATCTATACTCAGTCATGTTTATACTTATTTACCGCATAACTCAGTTTTATGACTCTATTTTGATGCATATAAATGTTTTGGGCCGAATGCCTTATTTTTACTGAAATGCCCGAGTGGCTTGAGAGGTTTATGACTGAGTGAGACCGAGGGCCTGATTTGTGAGGATGAGTGTGGATCGGGGCTGCCCGCCTGTAGCATACTTTATTATTATAGCACGTGAGTTGTCCATACAACACGTGAGTTGTCCGTGCAGATTATAGCGCTTGGGCTGAAGGAGCCCCTCCGGAGTCTGTACACACCCTCAGTGAGCGCAGGTACCTACT
>AWOL01S0011886.1:0-82132 GCA_000715115.1 Nicotiana otophora | reverse complement strand
CTTGTGGGGTCTCATTCACTACCTTTCAGTTTTCTGGGGCTGCACTCAGATGGTGGGAGACTTATGAGAGGCGTAGCCTGTTGGCGCAGCATCCCTTACTTGGCAGCAGTTCTCCGTGGTCGTTTTGGAGAAGTTCGTGCCTTGATCTCGCAGAGAGGAGCTGCGCAGACAGTTTGAGCGGCTTCGCCAGGGTGATATGTCTGTGACCCAGTATGAGATGCGGTTCTCTGAGTTGACCCATCATGCTATCTGGTTGGTTCCCATGGACAGAGATAGGATCATGAGGTTTATTGATGGTCTCACTTATCAGCTACAGTTGCTCATGACCAGAGAGAGGGTTTCAGGTGCTACCTTTGATGAGGTTGTCGACATTGCTCGACAAATTGAGATGGTTCGCGGTCAGGAGAGGGTTAATAGGGAGGCCAAGAGGCCTCGTGGTCAGGGTGGATTCAGTGGTGCTCCTTTTGGGGGTCAGTTCGAGCACGGTAGAGGTCGTCATTTCAGGCAGGCTCAGTCAGCTCGGCCATTTCATCGGGGTGCATCATCTGGCCATGGTTCTCACATTTCTCATCAGGGCCATTCATCACTTAGTGCCCTTCCAGTTCAGAGTTCGCCTCGTGCTCCACCTGTTCAGGGCTCTTCCATGCCAGGTTCTTCTACCAGTCATCCCGGTGGTAGGGGTTCCCTTCAGTTTCTGTCGCCAGCACCAGGGAGTTATTTTGAGTGTAGGGATCTTGGGCATATGTGGAGGCAGTGCCCTCGTCGTCATGGAGGTTTATCTCAGCAGAGGAGTTAGCCTCCGACTACAGCACCCGTTACCTCACCACTCGCCTAGTCAGCTCGAGGTGGAGGTCAGTCAGCTAGGGGTCGCCCTAAAGGGGAAGGCAGATCAGGGGGTGGTCAGGCCCGTTTCTATGCTCTCCCTGCCAGACCAGATGTTATTGCTTTAGATGTTGTGATTACAGGTATTGTCTCAGTTTGTCACAGAGATGCCTCAGTATTATTTGACCCTGGTTCCACGTATTCATATGTTTCCTCATATTTCGCCCATTTTTTGGATATGCTTTGAGTCCTTAGTTTCATCTGTACGTGTATCTACTCTTGTCGGCGATACTATTATTGTGGACCGCGTATATCAGTCATGTGTGGTGACTATTGGGGGTATGGAGACCCAAGTGGATCTATTGTCCCTCAGTATGGTTGACTTTGATGTGATATTGGGTATAGATTGGTTATCTCCATGTCATGTTGTTCTAGANTTGGGGGTCTGGAGACCCGAGTGGACCTTTTGTTGCTCAGTATGGTTGACTTCGATGTGATATTGGGTATAGATTGGTTATCTCCATGTCATGTTGTTCTAGATTGTCACGCTAAGACGGTGACGTTGGCTATGCCAGGAATTCTGAGGGTTGAGTGGAGCGATTATGTAGATTATGTACCAAGCAGGGTGATTTCATATTTGAAGGCTCAGCGCATGGTTGAGAAGGGTTGCCTGTCTTATTTGGCTTTTGTGAGGGATGTTAGTGCAGAGACTCCTATCATTGATTCTGTTCCGGTGGTACGTGATTTTTCGGATGTGTTTCCTGCAGACCTGTCGGGCATGCCGCCTGACAAGGATATTGACTTTGGTATTGATTTGGTGCCGGGCACTCAGCCCATTTCTATTCCACTGTATCGTATGGCACCGGCGGAGTTGAAGGAATTGAAAGAACAGCTTCAGGGACTCCTTGATAAGGGGTTTATTCGGCCTAGTATGTCATCTTGTGGTGCACCCGTTCTATTTGTGAAGAAGAAGGATGGTTCCATGAGAATGTGTATTGATTACAAGCAGTTGAACAAGGTCACAGTCAAGAAAAAGTATCCTTTGCCTCGCATTGATGATTTATTCGACCAGCTTCAGGGAGCAAGAATGTTCTCCAAGATTGATTTGAGGTCCGGTTATCACCAGCTGAAGATTCGGGATTCAGGTATTCTTAAAACAGCTTTTAGAACCCGATATGGCTATTATGAGTTCTTGGTGATGTCTTTTGGGCTGACCAATGCCCCAACATCATTCATGCATTTGATGAACAGTGTATTCCAGCCCTATTTGGACTTATTCGTTGTTGTATTCATTGATGACATCCTGGTCTACTCTCGTAGCCAGGAGGAGCACGCTCAGCATTTAAGGATTGTATTACAGAGATTGAGGGAGGAGAAGCTTTATGCAAAGTTCTCCAAATGTGAGTTCTGGCTCAGCCCAGTAGCATTCTTGGGGCACGTGGTGTCCAGGTGGATCCGAAGAAGATAGAGGCGGTGCAGAGTTGGCCTAGACCGTCCTCAGCCATGGAGATTAGGAGTTTTCTTGGTTTGGCGGGTTATTATCATCGCTTTGTGGAGGGATTTTCATCTATTGCATCGCCCTTGACAAATTGACCCAAAAGGGTGCTCCATTCAGGTGGTCGGATGAATGTGAGGAGAGCTTACAGAAGCTCAAGACTACTTTGACCACAACTCCAGTGTTAGTTCTGCCATCAGCTTCAGGTTCTTACACCGTGTATTGTGATGTCTCGAGGATAGGCATTGGTTGTGTTTTGATGCAGAAGGGTAGGGTGATTGCCTATGCCTTGCGCCAGTTGAAGACCCATAAGAAGAACTATCTTGTCCATGATCTTGAGTTAGCAGCCATTGTTCACGCCTTGAAGATTTGGCATCATTATTTGTATGGGGTTCATTGTGAGATCTATATAGATCACCAGAGTCTGCAGTATCTGTTAAAGCAAAATGATCTTAATTTGCATCAGCGGAGATGGTTGGAGCTTCTTAAGGACTATGATATCACTATTTTGTACCATCCGGGGAAGGCCAATGTGATGGCCGATGCTTTGAGTCGCCAGACAGAGAGTTTGGGGAGTTTAGCATATCTTCCAGCAGCAGAGAGACCTTTGGCATTGGATGTTTATGCCTTAGCGGGCTAGCTTGTTAGATTGGATATTTCGGAGCCTAGTCGGGTATTGGCTTGTGTGGTCTCTAGGTCTTCTCTTTATGCCCGTATTAGGGAGCGTCAGTATGATGACCCCCATTTGCTCGTTCTTCAGGACAGGGTTCGGATAGGTGATGCTAGGGATGTGACTATTGGTGATGACGACGTGCTGAGAATGTAAGGCCGGATATGTGTGCCTAATGTATATGGGCTTCGAGAGTTGATTCTTGAGGAGGCCCACAACTCGCGGTATTCCATCTATCCGGGTGCCGCGAAGATGTACCAGGATTTGAGGCAGCACTATTGGTGGAGGCAGATGAATAAGGATATAGTTGGGTTTGTGGCTCGGTGTCTAAACTATTAGTAGGTTAAGTATGAGCATCAGAGACCGGGTGGTTTGCTTCAGAGATTAGAGATCCCAAAGTGGAAGTGGGAGAGGATCACTATGGACTTTATAGTTGGGCTCCCACGGACTTCGAGGAAGTTCGACGCTAATTGGGTTATTGTGGATCGACTGACCAAGTCCGCGCACTTCATTCTAGTTGGTACTACTTACTCTTCAGAGCGGTTGGCTGAGATTTACATCCGAGAGATCGTTCGCCTGCATGGTGTCCCAGTTTTCATCATTTCAGATAGGGGTACTCAGTTCACATCGCAATTTTGGAGGGCCGTGCAACGAGAGTTGGGTACTCAGGTTGATTTGAGCACAACTTTTCACCCTCATACGGACGGGCAGTCCGAGCGCACTATTCAGATATTTGAGGACATGATGCATGCTTGTGTCATTGACTTTGGGGGTTCATGGGACCAGTTTCTGCTACTCGCGGAGTTTGCATATAACAACAATTATCATTTGAGTATTCAGATGGCTCAGTACGACGCTTTGTATGGGAGGAGGTGTAGATCTCTGATTGGATGGTTTGGGCCAGGTGAGGCTAGGCTCTTAGGTACATACTTGGTCCAGGACACATTGGATAAGGTGAAATTGATTCAGGAGCGGCTTCGTATGGCACAGTCTAGGCAGAAGAGCTACGCGGATAGGAAGGTCTGTGATGTGTCTTTTATGGTTGGGAAGAAGGTTTTGCTGAAGGTATCACCCATTAAGGGTGTTATGAGGTTTGGGAAGAGGGGCAAGTTGAGCCCCCCGGTTCATTGGGCCTTTTGAGGTGCTTCAGAGGATAGGAGAGGTGCCTTATAAGCTTGCCTTGCCACCAGCTTGTCGAGTGTGCATCCAGTATTTCATGTTTCCATGCTCCGAAAGTATATTGGAGATCCGTCCCATGTTTTAGATTTCAGCACGGTTCAGTTGGAGGGTGATATGACTTATGATGTGGAGCCGATGGTTATTTTGGATCGACATGTTTGAAGGTTGAGGTCAAAGCATATAGCTTCAGTAAAGGTGCAATGGAGAGGTCAACTTGTGGAGAAGGCCACCTGGGAGACCGAGCGGGAGATGCGGAGCAAATATACATGCCTATTCGAGACTCCAGGTATGTTTCTAGACCCGTTCGAAGACGAACGAATGTTTAAGAGGGGGATGATGTAGTTTCGAGAGTTATAACCCCGTTTTTCCCATTGGTACTTCTTTTTGTGTTATTCAACTATAATATGTTATATCTGGTTAGTTGGTTCGGGATCGGAGTGGTTTCAGAATGAATTGAGACACTTAGTCTCTTGACTAGAAACTTAAGTTGGAAAAGTCAATCGGATGTTGACCTATGTGTAAACAATCTCGGATTTGAATTTTGATGGTTCTGTTAGCTCCGTTAGGTGATTTTGGACTTAGGAGTGCGTCCGAAATATGATTTGGAGGTCCGTGGTAGAATTAAGCTTGAATTGGCGAAATTGAAAATTAGCGATTTCGGTCGGCAGTCGAAAATTTGATATCGGGGTCGGAATAGAATTTCGGAAGTTGGAGTAGGTTCGTAGTGTCATTTGTGACGTGTGTGCAAAATTTGAGGTCATTTGGACGTGGTTTGGTTAGTTTCGGCATCGGTTGCCGAATTTGGAAATTTAGAAGTTCTTAGGCTTGAATCCGAGGGTAATTTGATGTTGTTTTGAGTGATTCGAAGGTTCGACTAAGTTTGTATGTTGATATATGACTTGTTTATATTTTTGGTTGAGGTCCCGAGGGTCTCGGGATGATTTCGGAAGGTTAACGGGAAGTTTGAAGTTGAAAAAATGCAGTTGATGCTGCTGTTTTGGTGTGGTCGCACCTGCGGATTGGGAACCGCAGGTGCGAGTTTCGTAGGTGCGGAATTTAGTCGTAGGTGCGGGGTTTGGAAGCCTGGGGTTTTATCGCAGAAGCGGATGAGGGGTCGCACCTGCGAGACCGCAGGTGTGAAGAGGTGATCGCAGGTGCGGGTTTAGGACCTTAAGTGACTTCCGCAAATGCGGGAGTTTGGGCGCAGAAGCGGAGGCCGCAGGTGCTCTATTGGGACCGCAAATGCGGTTTTGCTTGGCAGAAAGGCATAAATTGAACCCTTCGTAAATTTTGGTCATTCTTCACAATTTCAACTCGGTTTTTGGAGCTTTTGGAGGGTTTTGAAGATGGAATGAAGGGGGTTTCGTTGAGGTAAGTTACTTGAGCCGTAATACTTGTATATATGGTGATTTTCCGTTGTTTAATCCTGATAATTTATGAAAATGAGGGGTTAGGGCTTGGAATTTTTTGTAGAGTAATTTAAGGATTTGAAGGACCAAACGATGTCGGATTTTGATGAATTTGGTATGGTTAGACTCGTGAGTGAATGAACTTTCTAGTTTTGTAAATTTTGTCAAATTTCGAGACATGGGCCCAGGGGCCGGGTTTGAGCCAATTTCAGGTTTTGGTCTAATTTTGTAGCTTTCTTGTGGAATTCATTCTATTAGCGCGTATTGATGGTATTGTACTGATTATGAATAGATTCGGAGCATTTGGAGGCCGAGTTGAGAGGCAAGAGCATTGCGGGTTATAGATTTGATCGGTTTGAGGTAAGTAACGATTGTAATTCTAGTCCTGAGGGTACGAAATCCCTGATTTTGTATCATTCTACTATTTTTTTGTGACGGGCGTGTGGGCGTGCACTATTGGGGATTTGTGACTTGGTCTGTCCCATAGCAATTGTAAAGTTGCATACTTTGTTGAAATCATATGATACTTATATGTTTTAGAAAGAATTTCTGTAAATTGGGTTAAATGCCATATTTGGGCCTTGCGCCAATGCTGTTTGGACCCTTAGGGGCTGTTTCTTACCATCCTATCATTATTTTTGATTGAAATCTATACTCAGTCATGTTTATACTTATTTACCGCATAACTCAGTTTTATGACTCTATTTTGATGCATATAAATGTTTTGGGCCGAATGCCCTATTTTTACTGAAATGCCCGAGTGGCTTGAGAGGTTTATGACTGAGTGAGGCCGAGGGCCTGATTTGTGAGGATGAGTATGGATCGGGGCTGCCCGCCTGCAGCATACTTTATTATTGTAGCACGTGTATTGTTCGTGCATCACGTGAGTTGTCCGTGCAGATTATAGCGCTTGGGCTGAAGGAGCCCCTCCGAAGTCTGTACACACCCTCAGTGAGTACAAGTACCTACTGTGTGCGAGTGCCGAGTGCTGAGTGATTGGGAGGCATGAGTGATTGTGAGGTATGCCCGAGTGGCAAGAGTGATTGTGAGATATGCCCGAGTGGCAAGAGTTATTGTGAGGTATGCCCGAGTGGCAAGAGTGACTGTGAGGTTTTCCCGATGGGCTATATATGAGTGATATTTTGCCCGAGAGGATGTTTATGATTTCATCATTTTTGCTCACCTTTGCATTGAGCCTTTGTTTGAAAAACTGCTGGAAAAATATCTTTAAATGATTTTTACTGAAACAGGGTTTAAACGAGATGATTTGATTCAAACACTGTTTTTTAAAACATGTTGTACTTTACTGAGATTTCATGATATGAACGCTATATGCTTTATTGCTCGTCACTATTGCTCAGTATTTATTTATTATTGTTACTTACTGAGTTGGGGTACTCACGTTACTCCATGCACCTTGTGTGCAGATTCAGGTGTAGCTGGACACGGTAGCAGTTATTGAGTGTTCTGGTTACAGATTTTCTTGGAGATAGCAAGGTAGTTGTTTGGCGATCGCAGCCCCTGCTCTTCTCCCTCTTATCTTCCTCTAGTTGTATTTAGCTATTTTCTAGACTGAGTTAGCCTCGATATTATTAGACAGATTGTAGTAGATGCTCATGGCTAGTGACACCCCGATGTCAGGCTTTTTTTTTCCGCACTTTTATTTTTCTTTGATTTGAACTCCTTAAATGAAGGTTTTTTATGTTAAATAGCATTGAAATTATCTTTGAAATAAAAATATCGATTTTGTTTGGAAATGAGTCGGCTTGTTTAGTTCCACGATACGCGCCATCACGATAGGTTAGGTTTTTGGGTCGTGACACCTATCCTCCATAACCAAAATTTTCAACATGTTTTAGGTCGTAATAAACTCGCACGTGACTTATAGACTTATTGCAGTATAATAATGGCTCTTTTTCTCGAATTTTACTCTTAGTAACTCCTATGTTTGAAGCAAGGTGTTGTCTAATTAGACCACAAATTGCAAATAGCAGAAAAAATTTTCTTGCTATTTCACGAGGTAATCCACATCGATGTAATGAAAATGAAGGACCCACGACAACGTCCTGAATAGTCTACTTATTTGCCTTCAATTACATCAGAAAATAACTTGTAAACTCTATTATGATTGTCCTTCATTGATTGTCCTCGTATGTCATTATCAAGAAGTGTATTTACAGCTTCTTGTACTGATTTCTCATACTACGTTACGAATTCTCCTTACGTAGATCTACTCGGTGTTAATAGATCGGCAAGGATATTATTTCGATAGATAACTCTCTACAGAGTTCATTAATATCTGAGCTCATTAGTTTACCCCAATATATTTAAGTGGTCGGTCTCAACTCAGGAGAAAGAACTGGTAATAGACACAAACCATCCATTTTGGCTCTATATTTGTTCGAATAAAATGTGTAGCCAATTTCACACATCTAACCAAAAAGTCTTTCTTCTTCCAGCTTTTCAATCTTTCCATTCATCCATGTCCCCCCCCTCCCCCCCCCCCCCCCCCCACAATTCATCGCATTATACCAACAAATTTTGTATAACAATTTATTAATCTAGATCGGCTAATTATTCTTGGATAGCACCTGCGCCAGTAGAGATTTCTCGATTGCGAAATGTATCAAAACCCTGGATAGTATTATTATATTTATTTTCATAATATAAAGGAGGTTTCAATATATTAATATATAGTGAAGTGTTTCCACGAATTTATAATTATTTTTCAATACTCACAATCCTTATTAGTTAATAATCTTAGTAATCAGATTTCTATGCTTAGTCTGATAGAAAATAAGATACTCAAATAAATAATTTTAGAGTGAATGACTATTCATCTATTGTATTTTCATGCAAATAGAGGGCAAGAAAATTTTATAGAAAGATGGTGATTTAATTCGATGTTATTTAAAATGTATGTGTGAGCTAAATATATCAATGGGCCTTCTTGGTCCTATAAAAAAATACTATTAAAGATCCAAATCAAAAGGTGAAAATCATTCATAGTTGGAGAAATCGCGATAATTCTAATTGCAGTAACGTTGATTGTTTATTCGGCATTGCAGACATTCAGAATTTCATCTATGATGACATTTTTTTAGTTAGTAATAGGAATTGAGACAATTATTTCATTTATTTCGATATTGAAAATTATTTTTCTTTAGATTGACATCGATCATTCTTTTATGAGTGAACTAGATTTTTTTTATATTTATAGTTATTGGAACTCGAGTTATCTAAACAATGAAATTAGGGGGAAGATCCCTACTATGATTCTTAATCGTATGATACTCAATATAATTAGAGTAATCACATAAATAATTATTTTCAGTCTCAATTTTGTATATATAAATATATAAGTGGTAGTGAGAATTACGATAACAATTATATTTATAGGGTCATTTGTGGCGGTGAAAGTCAAAATAATAGTAAAAATGAGGTTTTCAGTTACGAACTCGCACAAAGGCAGTGATTTAACTATAAGTGAAAGTTCTAATGATCTCGATGTAACTAAAAAATACATGCATTTGTGGGTTCAACGGAAAAATTATTATGGATTAAATTAAAATAATATTTTTAAATAAAAAATAAATATCTGTGAACCATGTGGATAACATTTGAAAAATAAGTAGTTCCGATATAATTGATCTTTTGACCGATTCAGGTACTTGGGATCTTATGGATGAAGACATGGTCTTTTTGGATCCCATTGAATTTCTTTCAGAGGAGGAGCCTTACAAAGATCGTATTGATTCTCATCAAATGAAGACAATTAACCGAGACTGTTCAAACTATTGGGATCGAAAATAACAAGGCGTCATGCAGAAGCTAACAATGCAAACGTGATGATAAATCAGGAAATAAAAATAGATATACTAAAATAGACATTAACTTTAATATAGTTTGGTCAATTGACCTACATAGGACAAAACTGATATAAAAGAAAAAAATTATTAATAGAAAATCTCTCCATAAACAAGACTCTCTTAAAGACTACATTGTGGATGCTATTGTGTTGTGTATTAAGGAGAGATCCTCAATTTATAAAAGTCACAATATTTTCCTCCATAAAGGATATGTCAAATATGAAAAAGATCTATATTGTCCTTTAAGGAGAAGTAAAATAATTATGGTTAATATTCTACCCTTCCTTCAAGTAAAGGAATAAATTTAAATAAGGTAAGAAAATAAGGACAAATTTCTAACAATTCTCCCATTTGGCCTGAATTTTATTGACAGTGCTTGATCCACTGTGATGACCCGATATGTCATTTATAATTTAGCCCTAAATTATGTGTTTCAAAACCTCGAGTAGCTCCGTCAAGCCTTCCCCAATTTACGTGCATAGTCCGTGTCTTTTTTCGAAAGGTTTTTGTGTGAAAATTTGATTAAAATGTGCAATCGTGCCTTAAAACTTATTTGAGTAGACTTCGGTCATCATTTTGAGAAAACGGACTCGGATCAGCATTTCGGCGATCCCGGTGGGTCCGTATCGTGATATAGAATGTGGGCGTATGCTCGTAATCGAATTCGGAAGTCCCTAGCTTGATTTATCGCAATTTGTTAAAAATTTGAAGTTTAAAGGTTTAAAGAAATTCCAAGTTTAACCGAAGTTTGACTTTGTTGCTACCGGATCCGTATTTTAGTTCCGGAAACAATATAAGTTCATTACTGTATTTCTGACTTGTCTGCAAAATTCGGTACAAAACGGAGTTAATTTGGCATGATTCGGACGTCCAGTTGTTAAACGAAAGTTCTTAGGTTTTAATGAAAATTTCATTCATTTTGGTGTCCGATTCGTAGTCCTAAGTGTTATTTTGGTATTTTGATCACACGAGCGAATTCGTATGATATTTTTGGACTTGTGTGCATGTTTGGTTTGGAGCCCCGAGGGCTTGGGTGAGTTTCGGATAGGTTACACACCATTTCGAACTTAGAATTTCTAGTTTTTGAGTTTCAGCTATCACCTGGTGCATTGTGCTTCGCGATCGTGAAGCCACTCTCGCGATCGCGAAGGGTAAGCTGGGCTGGGATTGATTTTACTCTTCGTGAACGCGAAGGACTGGACGCGAACGCGAAGTGAAGGGGGTTGCCCTTCGCGAATGCAGACAGTATACCGTGAACGTGTAGCGTTATAGACTTGGGCAGAGGGGACCCCCAAGCCTTCACGTTCGTATGGGTAAACTGGCGAACGCGTAGACCTTTTGGGTCGTTGTGTATCGCGAACGCGGCAGGCCCTTCGCGAACGTGAAGAAGGCCTGACGCCCAGACCTTAAATATTTCCAAGAACGGGATTTCATCCATTTTCATCATCTTTCCATTAGAGCCCAACCTAGTGGCGATTTGGAAGAGAAAATTCATCATCCTTTCATAGATTAGCATACTTTAACTCATTTTCTTCCATTTCTAACATCACCCGTTAATTTCTAGCCTTAATATTTATCCTTTCATGGTAGAAAACTAAGGATTTGGGAAGAATTGAGGTTATTTTTTGCAAATTCGAGATTTAGACCTGTAACGACCCAACCGGTCGTTTTGAGCATTTGCACTTCGCTTGGTAGTTTACGGGTATGAGTAATTTCATATGATGTATTATGACTTATATGAATCGTCGGTTTTTGCAGCCGGTTGTTGCAACACATGCCGGTAATAGGCTCGCCATGTCTTCTGAGGCTTTATTGAGATTGGACAAGTTTACCAAGATCTTCCCAGTTGACTTGAGTGGTGCACTTTATGAGGACCCACAAGATTATCTTGACCGCTGCTATGAGGTGTTGCAAAACATGGGTATAGTTGAGACCAATATGGTAGATTTTTTTGTGTTTTAGATGACGGGTTCCGCCAAGAGGTGATGGAGAGATTTTATATTGACCAGTCTAGCTGGGTCGCCTGCACTTACTTGGGCTTAATTCTCACAGCAATTTCTAGAGAAGTCCATCCCTGTCACTCTGGGAGAGGAGTACCGTAGGTAGTTTGAGCGTCTTCAGCAGGGGAGTATAACTGTCACTCAGTACGAGACCCGTTTTGTGGACCTAGCTCGTCATGCCACTATGTTGCTTCCCACTGAGAGGGAGAAGTGAGGCGATTTATTGATAGAGTCACTTACACTATCAGGCTACAGATGGCCAAGGAGGCCGGGAGTGATATTTCCTTCCAGACTGATGTAAGTATTGCTAGACGAATCGAGATGGTTCATGCTCAGGAGAGGGGACATGTGTCTGATAAGAGGCCTCGTCATTCTGGTGGTTTTAGTGGTGCCCCATCTGGAGGCAGGGGTACTTTTGGTAGAGTCCATCCTCCCAGGTCATTTCATTCAGCACTTTAGGCATCTCATAGTGCTTCTGGAGATCGTGGTCCTTATGTGCCGTATTCTGGGCAGGCAGCCTACAATGCACCATCAGCTCCTATCAGTGCGCCTCAGAGTCAGAGTTATCACCGTGGTTATCCGTCCCATTCGGATCAGTTTCAATTTCAGCAGCCTCAGCAATATGATGGGTGTTTTGAGTGTGGTGGTATTGGGCACATCAAGAGGTCCTGTCCGAGATTATTTCGCGGCATGCCACAACAGAGTTCTCGTGCCATGGTTTCGGCACCGATTGCTCCACCTCCCACTCAGCCAGCTAGGGATAAAGGTCAGACAGTCAGAGGTGGGGGTCAGGTCGTTAGAGGTAGAAGTCAGGTCGTTAGAGGTGGAGGCCAGCCAACTAGAGGCCGTCCAGGGATGTGATTCAGAGTGGTGGGGCCCAGCCCCTATTTTATGCTTTTCCAGCCAGGCCTGAGACTGAGTCATCTCACGTTATTATCACATGTGTTATTCCAGTTCGCCATAGAGATGCTTCAATTCTACTTGATCTGGGCTCTACTTATTCCTACGTGTCATCCTATTTTGCTGCATATCTGGTTGTGCCTTGTGATATTTTGAGTGCTCGTGTGTATGTGTCCACACCTGTGGGAGATTCTATTATTGTAGATCGTGTCTATCGCTCGTGTGTGGTTACTATTGGGAGTCTCAAGACTAGCGTAGATCTCCTACTTCTTGATATGGTAGATTTTGATGTCATATTGGGTATGGATTGGTTGTCACCTTATCATGCTATATTATATTGTCACGCCAAGAAGGTGACCTTAGCCATGCCCAGTGGCGAAGCTAGAAACTTTAACAAGGGTGTTCAAATCTTTGCCAGTGGACTATGTAAGGGTGTTCAAAGTCTATTTTTAGTCAATAACAAGTAATACTTTACCTTATACGGAGTATACGTTTTCGGCGAAGGGTGGTCAGTTGACCACCCTTGGAGGAACATAGCTTCGCCCCTGGCCATGCCGGGGTTGCCTCAATTAAAGTGGAAAGGGACTCTTGGCCATTCTACCAACAGGGTTATCTCTTATGTGAAGGCTCGACGCATGATCGAGAAGGGGTGTCTAGCTTATTTGGCTTATATTCGCGATTCCAACGCGAAAGTTCCTTCCATGGATTCAGTACCAGTTGCTCATAAGTTTCCAGAGGTGTTTCCTGCAGATCTGCTGGGAATGCCACCCAACAAAGATATTGATTTGGCTTCGGACACTTAGCCCATTTCTATTCCGCCACTTTGTATGGCCCCGCCGGAGTTGAAGGAATTGAAGGAGCAATTACCAGATTTGCTTGATAAAGGCTTTATTAGACCTAGTGACTCGCCCTGAGGAGTTCCCGTGTTGTTCATGAAGAAGAAAGATGGATCGATGAGGATGTGTATAGAATATCGGCAGTTGAATAAGGTCACTATCAAGAACAAGTATCTGTTACCGAGGAGTGATGACTTATTTGATCAACTTCAGGGTGCCAAAGTGTTTTCGAAGATTGATTTGAGGTCTGGCTACCATCAGCTGAAGATTAAGGCATCTAATGTCCCTAAGAGTCTAAGATGACTTTTCGGACTCGGTATGGGCATTATGAGTTTCTAGTGATGTCATTTGGGTTAACAAATGCCCATCAACATTTATGGATTTGATGAACCGAGTGATCAAACCCTATTTGGATTCCTTTGTGATTGTATTTATTGATGATATCTTGATCTACTCCCGCAGTTGAGATGAGCATGGGCATCATCTTCGGATTGTACTCCAGACTCTGAGAGATAGCCAGTTATATGCCAAGTTTTCAAAGTGTGAGTTTTGGTTAGACTCAGTCGCCTTTTTGGGGCACGTTGTATCGGTAGAGGGCATAAAGGTGGATCCTAAGAAGATTGAGACAGTTTAGAACAGGCCTAGACCCACTTCAGCTACAGAGATCCAGAGTTTCCTGGGTTTGGCGAGTTATTACAGTCGGTTCATGAAGGGGGTTTCATCTATAGCAGCCCCATTGACTAGATTGACCCAGAAGGGTGCCCGTTCAGATGGTCGAACAAGTGTGAGTTGAGCTTTCCGAAGCTCAAGACTATTTTGACTACGACATCGGTGTTGGTATTGCCCACAAGTTCAGGATCTTACACGGTATATTGTGATGCATATCGTGTTGGGCTCGGTGCAGTATTGATGCAGGATGATAGGGTGATTGCATATGCGTCGCGACAGTTTAAGGTTCATGAGAAGAATTATCTTGTTCACGACTTAGAGTTTGCACCTGAAGATTTGGAGGCACTATCTTTTATGGCGTGTGATGTGAGGTATTCACGGATCATCAGAGTCTACAGTATTTGTTCAAGCAAAAAGATCTCAACTTGAGGTAGAGGAGGTGGTTGGAGCTATTAAAAGACTATGTTATCACCATTTTGTATCATCCGGGGAAGGCTAATATGGTGGCCGATGCCTTGAGTAGAAAGGCTGTGAGTATGGGTAGCCTTGCGTATATTCCAGTTGGTGAGAGGCCACTTACTACAGATGTTCAGGCTTTGGCCAATCAGTTCGTGAGGTTAGATATTTCAGAGCCCAGTCTTATTCTAGCTTACACAGTCGCTCGGTCTTGTAAGGCCCCGTAAAATTTCGCATAAGGAAAGTAAGATTTTGGGTTGAACAATGCAGTGAGGAGTAAAGGAATTTTTTTGGCAGAGAAATGCGTTTCTGCGTTCCATTATGCGATCACAAAATTGTGAGGCCGAGATGGGAAGGCTTGGATGCCATTATGCGATCGACTATGCGATCACAAAATTGTTCTGCGGTTCATTATGCGACCATGGAATAGGTCTGCGGGTCGCATAGTGACCGCAGACCCATGCAGTTTTTTTCCCCAGTTTTGGGCACCAAATTGTGCAGCCGATATGCGGACCACATATCCATTATGTGGTCACATATGCGACCGCATATCCTGTTCTGGAGCTTTATTTTTGGATTTTTATAACCCGACCGTAGTTCGTTAAATTCACACAAATGACCATTTTTTAGTTAAAATCTGATATTTTAGAGAGAGGGGAGAGTGTTTTAGAGAGAGAGGAACCCTAGGCTAAATTTTCATCAATCTTTCCTCAAATCTTGGAAGATTAACAAGGAAAACCCACGAGGTCTTCCATCCTAAATGTAAGATTCTACACCCTAACCCTCAATTTCGAAAGTTAACTAGAAATGGGTAATTAGTAAAATAATTCTTGAGTATGAGAGTTGTTCATATTGCATGCATGTGTTATCAAAGGGTGTAAGAAGATTTTTGAACTAAGAATGGTAAAGAATGGTTTGTGGGATGATGAAATCCTCCATTAAAAGGACCTTGGAATCTTAATGCACATCTAGTATTTGATAAAATGCTCAAATGAGCTAGAACCATGATCATCCTTCTAATTTTGGTTCAATTTATTATATTTCTAAAATAGATTGAAGTTGCTAAGAATTTCAGAACATTTTAGAGTTAAGGAACCTACATTGAAGTATGTTGGCTGAACTCTTCTTTAAGAATTGGAACCCCAATATCACTGTAAGTTCCAAGATATTTATTACAAATCAAGTATTCCGAATAAGTTTTGTGACAAAGATATATGTTCAATTCGTGTATCAAATGCTCTTATTATATTACATTATAAATTGAGGATGTGTTCTAAATTATGGATTGTGTATCTACATGTTATAGTTCCAAGTCGTGATTTATGGGGAAATTACTATGCTAAATCGTGTAGAGATTGTGATTGGAATTACACCTCCACCCGCATATATTGGGGAGAGGCGACAATGCCGCTTTGTATATAATTTTAGTATTATTCTTGCACCACCATCCACCTATATATATTGGGGTGAGGTGGCATGGCCGCTTTGTGTAGGTATTGGTATCGTTGATGTATTTCCACCCGCATGTATTGTGGTGAGGCGGTGGGGCCGCTTTGTGTGAAAATGGGTATTGTGTTTGCACCTCCACCCGCACACATGGGGGTGAGGCGGTAGGGCCGCTTGAATAGAGTTTTGGTATTGTGCTTACACCTCCACCTTCATACATTGGGGTGAGGCGGCATAACCGCTTTGTGTGAAAATGGTTACAAATTATCTCATCTTAAATTTTATAAATATTAATAACAGCTCTTGATAAGCTTGCTTTGGTTTAAACGGCTATCTATGTTATTCTATTGTCGCCCCGGTTCATCATATTCATATTGTATTCCCGAGTTCTTAAATTGGTGATTGGTTTTCATACTAGTACTATTCGACATGTACTAATGTACCTTTTGTCGGGGGAGCTGCATCTTTAATGGATACAGGTGGTTCTACAATAGAGGATATTGACTAGTGATAGCGGTGCTCATTCTTTCCAGCTGACTTGGTGAGCTCCATCTTATTCTGGGGTTGTGCATCTTTTGTTTTGTATTTATTATCATATTTTAAAGTATAGACGGAGCCTTGTTGCTGGCACTATCATTATACTATTTGGTATTTTAGAGGCTCTGTAGACATAGTGTGGGTTGTGTATGGGTGTTGGGAATGTTAAACAAGTTGTGTTGTAATTAAATCACTTGTTCCAATTTGCACCATGAAGGGGTATGTGTCTGTGTGTTTAGAGACTTATTAATGGAGTAACTAATGGTAATGAATTGGTATTATAGATATGATCACCTTATTGTCTAATTAACGAAAATAAGTATTATCCTTATTCATGGATGAGATTGGGTAGAAGAAAATCTAACAAGCTTGCTCGGCCGGGTTTACTCGGTTGAGCGCCGGTCGTGCTCCCCGATTTTGGGACGTGGCAGGTCTTCCTTGTATGAGCGCATCAGAGAGCGGCCGTATGATGATCCTCATTTGCTTATCCTTAAGGACACAGTGCGGCATAATGGTTCCAAGCAGGTTATTGTTGGAGATGATGGGGTTTTGAGGATGCAGGGTCGTATTTGTGTGCCTAATGTGGATGGTCTTCGTGAGTTGATTCTTGAGGAGGCCCACAGTTCCCGGTATTATATTCGTCTGGGCGCCGCCAAGATATATGAGAACTTGCGACAGCATTATTAATGGAGAAGAATGAAGAAGGATATAGTTGGATATGTAGCTCGATATCTAAATTGTCAGCAAGTGAAGTACGAGCATCAGAGGCCTGGTGGTTTGCTTCAGAAGTTAGATATTCCTGAGTGAAAGTGGGAGCGTATCACTATGAACTTTGTTATTGGACTCCTACGGACTTAGAAGAAATTCGACGCAATATGGGTCACTGTGCATAGGTTGACCAAGTCGGCACATTTCATTTTGGTGGCAGTTACCTATTCTTCATAGCAGTTAGCTGCGATTTACATATGCGAGATCGTCTGTCTTTATGGTGTGCCCATGTCTATAATTTCTGATCGAGGTACGCAATTCACCTCGCATTTTTGGAGGGTAGTATAGCGTGAGTTGGGCACACAGGTTGAGTTCAGCACAACATTTTATCCCCAGATGGACGGACAATCCGAGCGCACTATTCAGATATTGGAGAATATGTTTCGCTCTTGTGTTAAGGATTTCGGAGGTTCTTCGGATCACTTTTTGCCACTTGCAAAGTTTGCCTACAACAACAGCTACCAGTTGAGCATTCCGATGGCTCCCTATACGGGAGACAGTATTGTTCGCCAGTTGGATGGTTCGAGCCGCGGGAGGCTCGGTTGTTGGGTACATATTTGGTACAAGATGCTTTGGATAAGGTCAAGATTATCCAGGATCGACTTTGCACAGCTCAGTCTAGGAAAAAGAGTTATGCCGACCGTAGAGTTCGTGATGTTGCATTCATGGTTGGAGAGAGAGTATTGCTCTGGGTTTCACCCATGAAGGGTGTGATGAGGTTCGGAAAGAAGGACAAGTGGAGCCCAAGGTATATCGGACCCTTTGAGATTCTTTAGAGAGTGAGTGAGGTGGCCTACAAGGTCGTATTGCCACTTAGTTTATTAGTAGTTCATCCAGTGTTCCATGTGTCTATGCTCCGGAAGTATCACAGTGATCCGTCACATGTGTTAGATTTCAGTTCAGTCCAATTGAACAAAGATTTAACTTATGAGGAGGAGCCGGTGGCTATTCTAGCCCGACATATCCGACAGTTGAGGTCTAAGAGTTATCCTTCAGTTCGAGTGCAGTAGAGAGGTCAACCGATCGAGGCAGCCACTTAGGAGTCCGAGTCGTACATGCGGAGTAGATATCCACACCTTTTCACCAATCCAGATACTTTTCTATGTCCGTTTTAGGACGAACGATTATTTTAAAGGTGGAGAATGTGATGACCCGATAGGTCATTTATAGTTTTAACCCTAAATTCTGTATTTTGAAACCTCGAATAGCTCCGTCTAGCCTTCCGCGATTTGCGTACGTAGTCCGTGTCTTTTTTCGAAAACTTTTTATGTGAAAAATTGATTAAAACGTGAAATCATGCCTTAAAACTCATTTGAGTTGATTTCGGTCAACGTTTTGAGAAAACGGACCCGGATCAGCATTTTAACGGTCCCGGTGGATCCGTATCGTGATTTGGGACTTGAGCGTATACCTGGAATCGAATTCGGAAGTCCTTAGCTTGATTTATCGCAATTTGTTGAAAATTTAAAGTTTAAAGGTTTAAAGAAATTCCAAGTTTGACCTTGTTGCTATCGGGTCCAGATTTTAGTTTCGGAACTTGGTATAAGGTTATTACTGTATTTGTGACTTGTTTGCAAAATTCGGTGCAAAACGGAGCTGTTTTGGCTTGATTCGTACGTCCGGTTGTTAAACGAAAGTTCTTAAGTTTTATTGAAAATTTCATTCGTTTTGGTGTCTGATTCATAGTTCTAGGTTATATTTTGGTGTTTTGATCGCGCGAACGAGTTCGTATGATATTTTTGTACTTCTGTGCATGTTTGGTTTGGAGCCTTAAGGGCTTGGGTGAGTTTCGGATAGGCTACAGACCATTTCAGACTTAGAATTTCTGGTTTTTGAGCTTCAGCTGTCACCTGGTGCATTGTGCTTCGCGATCGGGAAGGGGAAGCTGGGTTGGGTTGATTTTACTCTTCGTGAACATGAAGGACTGGATGCGAGCACGAACGCGAAGTGGAGGGGGGTTGCCCTTTGCGAACGCGGACAGTATACCGCGAACACGTGGTGTTATGGACCTGGACAGGGGAGACCAGTGTTACTCTACGCAAACTCGAGCATTGGCTCGCGAATGCGAAGGCCTGGGGGGAGCAGCCTTCGCGAACACGTAGACCTTTTGGGTCGCTGTGTATCGTGAACACGGCATGCCCTTCGCGAACGCGAAGAATGCCTGACGCCCAGACCTTAAACATTTCCAAGCAGGGGATTTCATCCATTTTTCACCATCATTCCATTAGAGCTCGGCCTAGAGGCGATTTGGAAGAGAAAATTCATCATCCTTTCATAGGTTAGCATACATAATCTTTGTCCTTTCATGGTAGAAAACTAGGAATTTGGGAAGAATCAGGGGGGGGAGGGGTTGCAAATTTGGGATTTAGACCTCAAATTGGGGTCGAATTTCGAAATTAATTACATAATCGGGCTCGGGGATTAATGGGCAGTTGGATTTTGGTCTGAATCTCGGATTTTGACCAAGCGAGACCGGGATTGACTTTTTGACTTTTTGGAAAAAAGTGTAAAAATATTAACTTTATGTATTGTAATTGATTTTTCTAACATTATTTAATGTTATTGAGTCGATTTTGGTTAGATTCGATTGGTTTGAAGGCGAATTCTAGAGGAGAGGCTCCAGTAGAGCTCTGAGTTGATTGCGGTGAGGTAAGTGTTGGGTTTAACCTTGATTTGAGGGAATTAGAAACCCTTGAGTTATGTGCTACGTGAAATTCATGTGTTGCGGCGTATATGCGAGGTGACAGGTGTATATACGCTGCCAAAATACTTGTTTCCATATTTTTCTGCATTTCATTAATTGTTTCACTACATGCCTTAGTTGTTACATGCTTTAAATGCTTCCCATGCCTTTGTTTGCTACTTGTTATTTATTATTCTGGTGTTAAAAATGTTAGATTCTCTCATGTTTCTATGATTTACTGCTACCTGCCTTAAATGATTTACTTGTACCCTTAGTGTCATCTATTTGAATTGCCTTGCTGTTTAGTATTCGTTATAATGGATTCTTAATTTGAAGCAAGATTTCCTTTCTGGTTCTGCTTCATATCCATTAACCGCAGAGGACTCTTGTGATTTAAGTTGTTAAATCAATTGCACTTATTGATTTATTCATACTGTACGATGGGATTGGGTTACGAGCCGCTATAGTTTATGTGTTTTATATTCTTTGTTGTATTGTGTTGGCTTCGGTTCTTTCGTATGAGACTCTAAGGATTGGTATTTCTGGCATTTACTGGTTTTCCTTCAGTGATTGGATTAATTTCATGTGTTAATTATTTTAATTCGTTTATGTATCATTCTTTCCGTCTTTATATTATATTGGGTACAAGTTATTATAAGTGACAGTCTTAGCCTCGTCACTACTTCGTCGAGGTTAGGCTCGACACTTATAGAGTACACGGAGTCGGTTGTACTCATAATACACTCTACACTTCTTGTGCAGATTTTGGTACTGGTCCCAACTATACGTGAGGTGCATCAGCTCGGATTATCATATTTGGAGACTTGAGGTAGATCTGTTGACGTCCGCAGACCTTGAAGTCCCCTTCCTTTTTCCTCATTTACTGTTCATTTAATTCGAAATAATTGTATTTATTTCAGACTCTCTTTGTAGAACTTCTAGTAGCTCGTACACTCTTGACTCCAGATCCGGAGTCGTACCTAGATATTTTGGTTGTTATACCTTTTCGCACAGTATTCTAGTTTTATTTCAGTTTAATTGATTTTAATTACGTGAATTGTTTAAAATGGCGTAAGATTTACTCTAACGTTGGCTTGCATAGCGAGTGAAATGTTAGGCATCATCACGGTCCCGAAGACGGAAATTCGGATCGTGGCATCCACGTTCTTCACA
This sequence comes from Nicotiana otophora, assembly GCA_000715115.1. Classification (NCBI taxonomy): domain Eukaryota; kingdom Viridiplantae; phylum Streptophyta; class Magnoliopsida; order Solanales; family Solanaceae; genus Nicotiana; species Nicotiana otophora. The sequence goes on along the minus strand of AWOL01S0011886.1, from coordinate 61,220 downwards.
TATTCTTCGTCACTGCTTCTTGGCATAGTTAAAAATGGGTATGAGTTAAAAATTGGAGCCTCGTGCGTTAAGGATGAGCACATGTTAAATATATTGGAGCCCTCCATTGAAAGTCAATAGATTTAAAAGTAGAGCCCATGCGTTACAAAAAATCATGAGTTAAAAGTGGAGCCATGCATTAAAAGTTAGCAATGTTGAAAGTAGAGCTAATGCATTAAGAATAAACATGAGTTAAAAGTTGGAGTCCATGTATGGGTTAAAAATAGTTTTTTGCAACAATATAAGTTTTGAAAGTATGATTGAAATTTGCCCCACATGTAGTACTCTTGATAATTTTGTTTTGATAAAAATCTTCATTATGATCAAATTGACTATAGCTTGATTTGAACTCGCCTTGAACCTGTCTTCGACCTCGCTCTGAACCATTGGCTCTAATAACACTTGTTTTGATCGAAAATAATAAGGTGTCATGCGAAAACTAGTAATGCAAACCTTGGTGACGATAATATATATATAAACTAGCAATGCAAGCCATGTTAAAGTTTATGTATGTTTTAATATATACATACATACATATATATTATATATGTATGTATGTATGTATGTATTAAAACATACATAAACTTTAACATGGTTTGGTCAATTGATCTACATATGATAAATTAATATAAAATATAAAAGACTATCGAGAGAATAAACACCTCCTAAATAAAACTCATTTAAGGATTACATTGTGGATATTATTGTGTTGTGTACGAAATAGAGATCCTCAATTTATAAAGATCATAATATTTTCCTCCAAGAAAGAGATATGTCAAATATGGAAAAGATCCATTTTTTTCTTTACACTATGTTTGGATCATTGTTACCCATCGTTTTATAATATATTGTATTGTATTGTATTGTATTATATTGTATCGTTTTATGGATATATTTGAATAGATTGCACCATTTGCTGTTGTTAAATAATATTTTTTTGTTTGGTTTGACTGTATCGTATTGTACTGTAATTGATAAGTTCACCAAAATACCCCCAATTATTTTAAATAAAATTTATTAAGAACTACACATAAAAATAATTTAAGAAAATATCTTTCTACTAATTTATCATTAACTACGTAGCTTGGAAACAAGAGCAAAACCCTGAAAAAATGTTAACTAATATTTAGAAGAAAAAAAACGATGGAAAGAGACAAATAATTGAAAGGAGACTTGGATAAAAAGAAAGGGGTAAACCAACTCTACAAAAGATGGAAGAAGACAAATTAAGTCAATAGGTTGGAGATTTGGAGTTAAAATAAATAAAAATTTAAATGATAAAATAGAATTATGGAGTAATAAGTAAGGGCAAAATTAGAAAAGAAAATAGGAAACAATCCCACCACACCAAATCAGTTGTTTCATAAAATGGGGCTTTTGATTATTCCGGAACAATACATTTAACAATACGATACAATCAACTTTAAATAAACAACCAAAACAAACATTATTTTGGGATAACAATATAATGCGATACAATGTATAACAACCATCCAAACAAGCTGTTAAGAAAAAGTAAAATAATTATGGTTGATATTCTACCCTTTCTTCAAGTAAAAGAATAAATCTAAATTAGATAAGAAAATTAGGACAAATTTCTAACACAAACATGCATACGACAACTAAACTGTGCAACTTGTAGCTACTGCTGATTTTTGTAAACTCTTGTGACAATTATTGTGAGCCTGTACTCCCATTGAAGGTTGTCGATTAAGCATAGATTGAAAATAATATTTGATTGAAGATAAATGGAACAACAATCCCTTAATAATTGGGGTTATGAATTTTCAGATTATAGGTGTAGTATGAGATCCATTGTTAGAGGGAAAATTACCCGTTTGATTAAACACGCTACCAATCAATTTTACCTCTTAATATAGTGTGTACTTCTGTTTGGGATTTGGGGTGAATGTAGGAAGGAAGTTCGAGTTTGATGCAAATGGCTAAAATATCGCATGTTTTATATGATTATCAATTAAATAAAAAATGTTATTATATGTATCAATCCTTACAACTCCGGCAACAGGTGGAATGACAACTAGTTTTGCTACATTGGGGGATATTATTATTGGCAAACCCAATGTCTACATTATATCTGCAGGTAAAAGAATAATTGAACAAATATTGAATAAAACAATATATGAAGGTTCACATGCAACTTAATACTTAATCCAGAAGGATTTTTTCGACCTAATTGTATGTACCACATAATCTTTTAAAAAGTATTCTGATTGAGTTATTTAAGTTTCACGCCTTTTTTTCTTTAAATCAAAAGTTAAGAAAAATCAAGTAGAGTGCTAAGTTTAATTATTTCATTTGTGTTTGTAGCAAACAAATAGTTAGTTTATCAAAATCAAAGTAAATAAGATAATAATTTATTCAGTTTTTTTGGATGGGTGATATGAAAGCAAAGGCGGAGCCACGATTTAAAGACTATGAGTTAAGGATTCTATTTTTTTATGCTATTGGGTTCTAAATTAATAATTTATAAATACTTAATAGATTTTTAAAGATAAATTTAGGGTTTGAACCAAAGCTATTAAGTTCGATCCGTAACCAAGACTTCTAACTTCGCCCCTTTATGAAAGTAGATGGCATATAGTAATTATACAATTAGGTACACTATGGGATACACGTATAGGATTTTTATTGTACTATTAAGTATTAAGGAGTGATAATAATATCAAAATGTTGATTGAAACACAAAAAGTTGCATAATCCATGAAATATTTGTAAAACAAAATAACTTCCATATTCTGCCTACAAATTATGACGTTCATCTTTTTATTTTAGTAAACAATATTTTCACTGAGAAAAATATTTTTGAAGGAAAGAATTTTTAACTTTTATTCATATTTTCGGTGCAACCGATATTTTCACATCGTATCAATTTTTACTATTAAATGATTGAGTATTACTATAAACCCCATCTTTCATCTTATATTTCTATTGAAAATAATTTTTCTACTTGTATAAAGTAGGAAGTAATGTATGCGTAAACTCTATTATTCCACTAATGGGATTACGCTAGTAGAAAGGGTTTGCAATATTAAGGCTTTTCTTCCGTGATTGCAATATTAAGCCTTTTATTCCATGATTTTTTTTCTATAAGTAACACTTTACCTCCTCAAACCGGAGTGACGTGTTAAACCGATTCGGTCGACATGTGGTGCATTACTAACCCCGGTTCAAACTCAGGATATTTTATTCGAACAACTCCAGAAAAATTAATAAGAAAAAAGCTACTAAAAAAAGTGGAAATAGAAAAATATCCCTACATTAAACCCAAAACCCTACATTTGTTAAACCCCAGTCATCTTCTCCATTTTCTAAAACTCTCGTAGAGTTAAAAACACAGTCTTATCTCTGCTTCTCTAATGGCTAATTGAACTTAACTAAAAATACTATGGCGGCGAAGAAGAAGCAAAATCAGAGCAAGCAGAATTCAGTGAAGAGTAGTTGCCAAATTGAAAAATCAGTGAATTGCACTAAAAAGAAGAAGAATTGTAAAAGGAAGCAACAGAAACAGCAACAGCAACAGCAGAAACAGTTTTTAAATGAGGATGATTATAGACTTCGGCTTCAGGAGGTATTGTATTCACGGGATTATATTTTAGCTAAAATTTTCAGAAAGGACGGTCCTCCACTTGGTGAAGAATTTAATTCTCTTCCTGAAAATGCTTTTTGTCTCCGCCAGAAGAAAGGTAACTTGTCTAGAAAAATTCATTTCACATTTTGTGTGAATTTTTATGAAGCTTTTGATTGTTGAATGTATAGGTGATAGTTCTGTATATGGTTGTGTTCCATTTCTAGCTCTGGTTAAAAGTATAGCTACGGGCTTATGTAGCGAATGAAGTCAATCTGTTATAAGCAATTGAGTCCGTCCCTACTGACGCTACAGCTTCTTTTGCCTTTGGTCACACTCGGTGTAAATTGAAGTCGGTCTAAAATAGAGTTTAAGTTCTGTGCATTGTCAGTGTAAAACTCTTGATAAACATTAATTGGTAATTTGATAAATATGGTATTTACCTGCTATTAAAGGTTATAATACACTTATATAACTTAAATCCATATATACATATATGGGTGCGTTTGTGTGTTTGTTTCTGTGTGTATAGAGCTAGATAGATATAATCAGATTCGGCAGGAGGCGGCGATGGATTCAGTACTATATATCTGCAGTAGGTTCTCTATATGTTTTTGTATAGTGTCCTGCTTGGGGAGCTATTCAACGGTAGACAATCTTAGGAAGAGAGGTTTATGGTGGGGAGCAGTGTTGTATGTGCAAAAAGCATGAGAAGTGTCTTTTTTTTTTTTTGAGGGGGGGGAGTGTCGACACTTTGCTTTGGAACTTTGTGCCTGTCATTTACAACCTTCAATATCCAAGGGGTTAGCCTAGGACAGTAGCTGAAATGATATCAGGATGGAGCTAAGGGACAGTTGATTAGAAGAAAAAGAAGCTACGGAGGATGGTGCCTTGGCGTGGTATCGATGAAATTATATTTGATTTATCCATACATCAAAAATAAATGTTGTTTGATTTTTCCAAAGGAAGAAAGTATAGCTCAGGCGAAAGCGAAGTGGGTCAGCTTCTCCTCATCATATATCTACCTATGAGCATTTGACTCAAATATTCAAAATTTTGCTGATAGATGACATTTCTTGGCATTTGATGCTCCAATGGCTAGCCTTGCTATGCACATAGAGAGAAGAGGGATAAAAGGAAACAAATCTCAAAGTTTATAACTGTGCACATGAAGAGATGATTCTAATGGTAATGAGTAGAGTAGGAAAGGTTAGACAATAGCCACTTGTCATTGTGGAACGCTATTACATCTTCCTCTTCTATTTGTTTCTATGGCTGATTAATGCCAGACTGCCAGTTACCTCTTTCTGTATACTTGCTGTACTAAATCTTGTTCTTTTATTTTTCTTCCACGATCAGGTTCCAGAATTTCTAGTCATGCGAGCCAAGAAAACCAAAGAGCGACTAAGAGGAGAAAGGTAGGCAAGATAGATTCCAGGACAAATGTTCATATCCTCTAACTGTTCATTATAAACAATTAGTTATTGTCAGTTTGTTATATTCTCTTTGTATTTAACCTTTTTTTCCAAACCAGGTCTCTGCACCTGCCAACTCGCATTGCCGAGCTTCATGTGAAAGTAGCCCTCCTGTTAAGAAGCATGGTATTGGGAAAGGTCTGATAACAACAAAAGACGTTTCGGTGAAAAAGTATGGCACTGGGAAAGGTTTAATGACTGAGAAGAGGGCTTCAATTAGAAAACATGGCATGGGGAAGGGTTTGATGACAGTTTGGCGGGCAACAAATCCTGATGCCGGAGACGTCCCCACTGGTGTTGATTTTGGAGAGAGTGCTAAAGAGAGAAAGAAGAAGTTGCTGCAGCGTCAGTCTATTTTGGTTGAGCCTCAGGCCATGCCTTTGATATTTAGTTAGCAATTTGTAGTACATGCATGTCTGCCAAGTTCCCTTTCTGATTCTTTGCGAAGGTTGTTAATTGCTGGCTGAACTTCTATATGCAGAGAAAAATTGAAAAGAAATTGCAGGATACGAAGAAGGTTGGCGTGAAAAGCAGAAAGGTATTAGTCTGGCTAATGCTGAAAAGCTTCTATTGTTAGTGGTTGGAGTTGCTTTTTTTGATATATAGTGGTTTGGCTGATTTTAGTTTGGCATTTCATAATTGCAGCCAGAGAATAAAAGGATTGAAAAGCAGAAGCTGCCTCGTAAGGAAAATTGTGAACTTGCGTTGGAAGAGAGAAAGTGCCAAGATGTCTTACCTATCAAAAAAAGGAAGTGCCAAGAAGAGTTTACTCAGTTGGAGTCACTACTGGATGATGAGGAACTTGAGTTAATGGAGTTGGAAGCAGGACCTAACTCATTAACATGCTGTACACACTTCGCAAACAATGGACTACGTGGCTGTTCACTTTGCAAAGGTAGAATAAGGCCCCCTCTATTTTCTCTATCCTCTTTGCAAATGTTAGTTAATTGTTCACTTTGCAAAGGTAGAATAAGGCCCCCTCTTTTTTCTCTATCCTCTTTGCAAATGTTAGTTAATTGTTATATTATATGGTCTAATTGCTGTCAGTGACCAAGTGATATTACACAATTCACCAGTCATCAATTTGCTTTGAATACAGATTTACAATCTATGTCTAACAAAATTCCTTAATGCTTTAGGTTTACTTCCAAAATTTCCTCCGGATTCAGTAATAATGAAGCTGCCTATCTACATTCGACCGTGGGATTCCTCTCCAGAGCTTGTCAAGAAACTTTTCAAGGTACTCGGGAAATAATATTTTTTGCTGAGTCTGATGGTGCTAATACAAATAAAAAAAATGAATATTAGATTGTCATGGTTAGTGCTCACTTGGTATGCCTCATTGTTAATGTACTGTTTGTTAAAAAAATTTACTGCTCTTGTTCTCAATAAAGTTGCACAAAGATGATCCATAAAAGTGGTGAAGCATTTTGCATTTTGATACTTTACTTAACATAAGCTTACTTTCTTTTTTCCTATTTCCTTTTGTCCATTATAAAAAGCATATGGGCTAATATGCAGTTTGTTTTTGCAGGTCTTCTACTTTCTTTGTACATACGCGGCAAGAATTGATATTTGTTCCTTCACAATTGATGAGTTTGCTCAAGCGTTTCATGAAAAAGTAAGTTCAGCCCTCTACTAGTTATTCTCCATCATTGTCTATTGAGACCTGATAGCTGCTTCTGAAGATGGTGATCAGATGTCTATAACTTTCCGATTTTGATATGATTCTTGTTGCTTTCAGAATTCCTTGCTCCTTGGTCAAGTTCATTTAGCCCTTCTCCAGCTTCTGTTGGCAGATGTTGAAATTCAGCTTGACAGTGGATTAATTCATCAAGCAAGCAGAAAGTGCAATTTCTTGGGATTGGTTCACTCAGTGAGTCTACTTGCATTCAGATCCATTGGCACTTTTAAGGCTTTTTATTTTAACATGAGTTTGAGTCTTTAAGAAGCAGCTGTGAGACAATTTTTATACTGCAATTTGTATGTATTTGCTATCTGGCTAGTGCTTCCTAGAACTTCAATCAGAATGTGGATTATTGTTTGATTATTGTCACTTTGCTACAAAGGAGGTTACACTACTTTGGTAGGACAATAAAGAGAAGAGAAGGGGAGAAACAATGATGCTTCAGAAAGTGAAAGGGGAAGGAATCTAAAATATGGTAGAAATGTTAAAAAAGAGAACTTGATCATGTCATCAGCTATCCCACAATTTGTGCTGCACTTTTATACTCTATTTCTATTGGGGTGATTCCCTCACTTACACCTACATGCCTAACCCTATAAGTTTGTACAAAGTATCCTGGAGCATATTAGTATATATTTGCTTATACTTGAATCAATTCAGAGAGTTGACATGAATTATACTTTACTGAAAATGGGACGAAAGGGAAAGTTACGGGCCTATAATCTTGAATTCTCCAGGAAGTGCATGTAATGAAGGTAGATGGTCCTTAATAATTTTATCACAAAAACAAATTAAAGGAAAGGTATAGGTCCTAGATTCACCTTTTACATTTGGTATATTCTACATGCAACCTCCCTCTATGCATTTTTCAGATACTTTTCTTCCACAGTTGCAATGGTAATACTGGTCCTGGGAAATGATTAATCCTTGGATATCAAATGATGTAATGGGTTTGCTAATCTCGTTCCCTTGAGAGGGTATATGCCGTTTGATTATTTATATGCTTGTCTATTCTGCTGACAAACTTCTGTTATCTCTGTTTTTTGAAATCTGAAGTGTGCTAATTGCTATATTCTGAAAGAGGAAGCACTTATTTTATTTCAACACAGATTGAACATGAAGAATTTAGTCTGAAACTCTGGATAAGTTCTCTCAATGCCTTAACATGGACAGAGATACTACGGCAAGTCTTGGTTGCTGCTGGTTTTGGGTCCAAACATGGTAGAGTACCTCAGGAGGCTCTCAGCAAGGTACTTCAGCTTCTGTCTACTGATTTAATTGTATTCTTGCATCTTTGATATGTCAAGTGGCTATAAGTCATGCTCTAAGGTTCTTGTCATTGGGTGTTTTGAGGCTTTTCGATCTATAAGTGGCCATATTTCATTGTAAGATATAAACTGTTGGAAGTGCCGAGCCTTCACTGGGGAGTAAAGTGGACAAGTACTGTTATTTATTATCTAATTCAACTCTTTCCAGAAAGCCCCATACACATCTTAGTGTTTTTGTTTTTATGTGGCAGAGCACTCTCTCTGTTCTATGTGGTGGCAAATCTAGTGAACGGCTCAGCATCCTGCTAACTATAAACTGTTATTAGTCTTGATATTTTCTTGAAAAAAGCCTTAAATCTTACGACACCTAATAATGCAAAACTGTCATCCTTCGGAGGAGTGTCTTGCAGGAAGTTTTGCTGTTTGATTCATGATGTTACTCTGTAATTTTCATTTCGTTTTGTTCTTTTTGGTTTCTTGTTTCTTAGGAAGTTAGTTTGATGGCCAAATATGGGTTAACCCGTGGTACACTGAAGGGCGAACTTTTTAGCATTCTGCTAATTGAAGGAACTAATGGAATGAAAGTTCATGAGCTGGCAAAACTGCAATCTGTAAGTGGATGTTAATTCTGGTCCTTACTATTATCATTTAGCACCGCCTTCTTTACATCATAAATGCTTCGGTTAATGAATCTTTTCCTTTTGTCTTGAAGATTGTTGAATTGAATCTGGCAGCAACAACCATTCAGCTAGAAGATTTAATAAGCGCAACCCTTTCTAGTGACATTACCTTGTTTGAAAAGATTTCATCTTCAGGGTACCGTCTACGTATTAATCCTTCTTCAGAGGAATCTGAAATTTCTTTCTCAGATTCCGAAGGAGATGACGCCGAGGTTATTAGTGGATACATCAGAGATAATTCAGACTGTGAGTCCCACGAACTAGTTCCAGCTGAATCTGGACGGAGATGTCAGATTGAAAATAGGAACAGTTCGTCAACAGTAAATACTGAAATTGATGAAAGCTACTCAGGACAAGCATGGTTGTTGGGGCTGATGGAAGGTGAATATTCAGATCTAGGTATCGAAGAGAAGCTGAATGCCTTGGTGGCGTTGGTTGATCTTCTTACTGCTGCATCCAGCAACGCTGAGAAGGTAAAAAGTTCGATATGAGTCCATTATGTCCTTTAAAGGAACTCTACCCTCTAGGTTATCATGCCCTAAAGGAAAAAGGTTATCATGCCCTCAAACTTTTCTGCCTTCCTATTTGCATGTCTCGTTTACTGTGTTCAATTTTGCCTTTTAACACATTTTGTTGTCTCCATGAGCATGCTAACTAATTTTTGCTAGTAGGTAAATTTCTGAGAAACTTCTGAGCTGAAAGATAAACCTTGAAAATTGGTGGCAAAAGGTAGATAAGGAAACCACACCCTTCTCTATAACTGCTGATACAGTACTGTTATTCTGGAACAAAAATACATGAACAAGTAAGGAAACAGCTCTGGACCTATTAACAACCAAAAGAGATAAAAGGAAAAGGTAAAGCAAGAGGTCAAGTGAAGACATCAATAGAAGCCGTACAACTTTTACATTATTTCTGGTGGAGGACGATGGATTGCTGTTGCAGTCAAGAAAACAGAGTCGCTCCTAGGGCTTTGGTTTAACAAGTAACAACGAAGGTAATACAACTGGGAATGTGCAGTAGGTGCACATCACGAGTTCAAATACTGGCTACTGGACCTTGCCAGTATTTAAATGGAGAAGAATGGAAGGGCGTAACCATTTTCCATTAAGTTCCGAAGATGGAAACAACGGATTTCTTGGTTATCTCCCCCCCCCAAAAAAAGAGTAGGAAAATATAGTGTGTCGCATTAGTTAACAACTCTGAGGGGGAAGCTCATCTGTTTCTAATTCATGGTGATTAGCAGTGCCTTGGTGCTTTATAACTTATAAGTATATTTAAGTGTGTGAAACTATATGGCAGTCCAAACGAATAGAACTATGTTCCTTTTTGTTCAATTGCCAATGTAAAGAAGCTCTTGTGGAACTAGGTTGCTGATCATTGTTAGGCGGCACAGTTGAAGCCAGTCCATGAAAAGCATCATGTAGATGCCCTTTTCTTTTCTTCTTCCTTCCATGTCCATGGAAAAATCATGTCTTCCTATTGTAATAGGCCTGTATTTGTTGTCTCTTTGTTGGTTACCGATCCTTTCTTTTGATATTGCTATATATCGAGTACTGATAAAAAGAAGAAGATATTGTTATATTGTATGAGTATTGCCGTTATTCACGGCACTAACACATGAAGATAAAGAAGTGCATTTGTATGTCAGATCGGCTTCGTTTTGTGCATTTTAATTAGTGACAAGTTTTGTCTGCAGGATCCGATGCCGTCCAGTGTAGAATATGCTCCTGCGAGGATTCATCATGCTTCTGGTGGAAAAATAAAGAGGTCATCAGCAAAGTCATCCTACTTGACTGGGCAAGCACAAAGTCATAGTGGACTTTATAGTAATCAAGATTCAACAGTGTCATTGGAACTTGAACCTGTTGATTCTTCAGCATCAATGTCACAAATCTGGGAGAAAAATAAGTCACCTAGCACTGCAAAGAATGCCAAAGAACTGGAAGCTGGGGACGATTTGCACCCAATGCAGTCTATCTTCCTCGGTTCTGACCGTAGGTACAATAGATACTGGATTTTCTTGGGCCCCTGCAATGATCTGGATCCTGGGCACAGGAGGATTTATTTTGAATCTTCTGAAGATGGTCACTGGGAGGTGATTGATACTGAAGAGGTACTTTAGTATATTTTTGGCACTTCTGTTTCTTATGTTTGTAGCTGCAACAACTTTCAAGAAATGAACTTTTCCCTTTGTTTTTAATCTGGTTGCAGTCTTTATGCTCTTTGTTGTCTGCGTTGGACCGTAGAGGTACACGAGAGGCTCTTCTAGTTGCATCTTTGGAGAAACGGGAAACCTTCCTTTGCCGAGCAATGTCGAATTTGCTGAATGATTTAGGAGATAGGCAATCACCTCTCTGTGGAAGGAATTTTTCTAGGGAAGATAGTTCATCATCTGCAGTTTCTGATGTGGACAACTTAGGCCTGGTTGAAGTGCACAATGGTTCTACTGGTTCGCAGGTGCCTGTAGGGAGGAAAGGAGAACATCAGCAAGAAAAATGGAACAATGCTCAAGCTTTTGACTCATGGATATGGAAATCATTCTATTGTAATCTTGCCACTGTGAAATGTGGGAAAAGGTCTTATCTTGATTCACTTGCAAGGTGTGAACAGTGTCATGATCTATACTGGAGGGATGAGAAGCACTGCAGGATTTGCCACACTACGTTCGAGCTTGATTTTGATCTTGAAGAAAGATATACCATTCATACTGCAACATGTAGGCAGAACCTAGACCCTGATAAGTTCTCAAAGCATAAAATTCTCCCATCGGAACTGCAGTCACTTAAAGCTGCAGTACATGCAATTGAGGTGAGCAGGCATTCTAATGCTTTTGCAGCTAGTATTATATGTCCATATTTTAGTGTCCATTTTAAAAGTACAAATATAAAGTGCTCCAAATACACAAGAACCCTTTATTGAGCTTGTTGAGTAGGTTAGATATGTTACAATGCATGAGATACTTGTATCATTTTGAGTGGTATGCATATCTTGCTTAAAAGGTTCATGTTCTTCTATTTCTTCCCGTCCAAGTTGTCCACATACAAGCTAGACAAACTACTTTCCATGTCTTGCTTACTGCAAGTTGGGCAGTTTAAGGTCCCTATTGGGCATGGCCTAGTGGTTGAAGCATGTGAGTAACAACCTCACAATCTCAGATTTGACTCCCAATTAGAACACTTGGTGTGAGCCCAACTGCTCCAGCCTTGGTAAGCAGGCTTACCTTGTCGGCCTGTGCTTGTGGGCTCGACAGGTTCTCCGGTGGCTTAGTTGAGGTGCGTACAAGCAGGCCTAAGAAAAAGCAAGACAGGCCTCAGATAGCTGAGTTGAAATTGAAAATAGACTTAAACTACCTGATATGCACCTTCATAGTCTTAAAGTTACTTGTTCTGTGAAGTGCCACGCAGTTAACCATCCAACTTATGTTTTTGCAATTAAAAATCTGATTTATGTTTTATCATTTATAATGTTGCAGTCAGTAATGCCTGAAGATGCCCTAGTTGCTACTTGGAGAAGATCTTCCCACAATCTTTGGATCAAAAGACTGCGCAGAGCCTCAACTTTATCAGAGATTTTACAGGTGACAAATACTGCCTGTCCTTCAGTATCTTTTTGATAATTGGTCTTAATTTCGCAGGAGTCGCATTTTGGAGTTCAAAAATAAGCAGAGATCCGTAAAGTCTAGAACAATACCCTTCCAACTGTTGCTAGATCCATATTGTGTTTGAGATTATTTACTTAGAAACTTGACCTTATCAGTCTCACATAACTGGACTTCTATTTTGAAATACCTTGTAGGTTCTTGCTGATTTTGTCACTGCTATCAATGATGATTGGTTGTGTGAATCTGCTCATACTTTGGGATCGAATTATGACCCGGAAGAAATTATTGCAAGCTTTTCAAGCATACCCCAGACTTCATCTGCAGTTGCATTTTGGTTGGTCAAATTGGATGCCTTGGTCGGAACCCACTTGGAAAGTGCCCGTTAGCAATATACAAGTCCAAAGGTGTGCCACTTTTTTTGTTTGATTTAAGTTCTTTCTTGTTTTATGTTTTTGCACTTTTCTCGCATAAATCGTCGATCCATCTATTTATGCACTGAGCATTTGGTTTCCTCATTTATTCTTTATTTCTCGTTGTGTGTGGGGAGTTGGGAGGGGAGAGGGTTTTAAATGAAGCTTCTTATAGTGCTTCTTTGGGCAACTATGTAGCTTTTTTGACCTGGTTGAAAATATGCTAAAAGTTGGTGATACAACTTGTTGCTTGAAATGTGCATTTCCTACTGATAGTGTGTGCTAAGTCTAGCTAACAAAGGGGTGAGGGTCTAAAAATAAATAATTAAATGAAAGGAGCTAAGATCATTGAATCTTCAGGTTCTGTGGTATGTTTTCTTCCATGCCCGCTTAGGCTTGTTCTGTTTCTATCTTCTTTTGAAACTGTAGAAGTAATACATCTCTCCTTTGTCTCTCAAAGTAGTTGCCAGATTTATCTCTCGACTGGCAAATATTTTGTTGTGGACCATTATGACCCTTTTGCGCTGAATATATGATATAGTCGATCTTCACTGGTCATCTGACACATCTCTTGATATTCCTTGACATTTCAGGTACATTTGTTCCGATCAGGTGATATTCTTTAATTCCAGTATTAGAGTACATGGTTTGCATCAAACCGGATCCATCACACTTCTCTGTGACAAAATTTAGACTTTCGTAGAGGGTTATTCGTATCATTATCCCTGAGGGAATCATGCCGCTTACTGCTAGAAGTGTAACAGAAAGCAGTAAAGCAGAAAGTGCGGCTTGTTCAGCAATTGGTTCAACGATCCAACCTGACATTACACACTTGTACAATGTTACTTCCCAAAATCCATTTTTGTCATCAGTATACTAGGATACATGAATGCTTATCGAATGTACATAATAGAGTAGGTCATCCCCAGCCCTCAGCGCTCCAATTTTGGCCGTCTGTTGTATTAGGAGTCACCCTTGATTTTTTCACTTGTATTAACTCATTCCTTGTAAGATAAAGAATCTGTTATACATGTCTTCGTTTGCGGCAAAGTAATAAAATTTGATGGGGCTGTTCGATGCTTCGATTTCAGTTCAGTTGTTTATTATTGATGGGGCTGTTCGAGGCGTCAATTTCAGATCACATTTTTATTCTTTCTTTGGTTTTAGACTGCTTATTTTTACTTACGGCATGAAAATATGATTTGTTTTTTTGGGGTGTTAAGCTAAAGTAAACTAATGTGTAAGCTAAGTTGGAACTTAGAGAAACTAAAGTTATGATACAGTAGTATCATTACTAAAAAGTGTTGTTTTGAGCAGATATCGTTTCTGGGCTGGAAGAGTAGTGTGGTAAGCTACTGTACTCAACCGGACAATGAATGAAATTTGCATTTATGGAACAGGCATCGAATTTTTGACCTTATTAAATGGGGGAAAAGGGTAAAAAATATTCCTTTACTATGTAAAAAGGATTATTTATGCCCTACGTCATACTTTCGGTCTACCATTGCCGCTGACGTTACAAAACTAGTGCAAAATTACCTTGACATTGCACCAGTTATTTCTTCGAAAATACATTGACATAGTATTGTGAGTTATTTGCCAATTTATTAACTTGTTGGAAGCGATAATGTTGGAGTTGCATTGTGTAATTTTTTATAAGGTAACGATTTATTAAATTTGCATTATCTAAATTGTAATTATTTTCCTATAAGACTAAAAATAATGTTCTTAATTAATTGAAACTTTGTTGCATCTCAAACAAAACAATTAATAATGAAAAGAGTAGTCTTTGAAGAGAAAACTGTCAATACTCCTGGCTCATCTATGTGGTCTTTTACTCAGCTCTATGTTAGAAAAAGAATTGTTAAGAAGATGCATTTGCATAAACTCAAATGTATCTTTATTTCTCTCTTGTTCTGTTTATTTAAATAATATATAATTTTACTTTAACAGAAGTTGATAAGTACTTTACAATCTCTTAAAAATGTGTATTCTTAAGAAGGTGTATACTTATAGACCAATGAAAGAATTCAAGCAATTAGAGCAAACAGTATTAGACAAAGACGACGATAGTATTAGGCAAAGTAGAACTCTCGAGATTACACCCAAAAGAATCTTGATACATTGAGCCAAACTGAAGAAGATCTCAAGGATCTTACTAAAATCTTAAATAATACATATGACAAATTATTAAAAGAAAGGAAAACACAAAAGAAGCAAAGCCTTCGGAAGTAGGGCTGGGCATTTATCGGGTAAAACCGATTACCCGAACGGTTAATTATTTATTGGGTTATCGGTATTGTGTTATTGGGTTAACGGTTCGGTAATAGTTTAGAATTTTTTTCACTATTGGGTTATCGGTTCGGGCCTCGGTTTGGCAATTCTGTTAATGGGTTAACCGATAACCCAATAAGGATTAATGAAATTACTACTTTACCCTTAAGTATATACATATGCAGATATGCTAGGGCTTCATTCTTTCGGTCTTTTCTATTCTTTCTCAGCCTCAGTCGCATTCTTAAGACTCTTCACTCTTCAGTTGCTTTAAAGTTCACATTTCTCAGCCGCATTCTTCAGCTTCATCTTCATTGTTCGTGTAAGTTTTTAGTTGCTTCATCTTTATCTTCAGTTGCCTTCATCTTCATCTTCAGTTGATTCAATCGTTTATTAAGTGAATGACAGAGAACAAAGAACTTATGCCTAAATAATCACAAAGATACCTTGAGTACACAAAACTTCCATAAATTAAACATCTATATATGCTATACTGACATTCTTATTGAGCAAAATATATACTTAGGCTTCTATATTCCTTTTCTATATATATTCCTTTTCTATTGAGCAATATATATATATACCTAAATAATATATGTTGATGTTGTTGACGATCCTTCAGAATTTGTATTTTTGTAAGCTGCAGTACCCTTTGGTTCATTAATATCTATGGCAATAAGTGAATTTCTCATAATACATGCTAAAAAATACTTTCTTAAATTGCGCTGCAAAATACTATTTTAGTCTTTGAATGGTTAGATTTTGTACATTAAAAGGCACATATAAATTGTGAATGGGAAGGTCCAATATGTATTTTGTTCAGTTGAACTATTAGTACTATGTTTGGACTTGTTAATCTTAAGGTGAAATTGCTACTACTTTGTATTGTTATTAATGTGTTTGAACTATTAGTTGTGTTTGATTCTATCTATGCCATCCCTACTCTTTCAAACAATTGGACAACGATTGTGTTTGAAGAATTGGATAACTGTTGTTGAAGAATTGCTACTACTTGAATTAGAACTGTTTGATTCTATCGAATTGGTACCATTCTTGACTACTTCAATATGTGAATATTAGTTGTAGATTTTGTGACTTAGCAACAACATTATGTTGATGTTTGTAGTATTGGAAACTGGAAAGTTGTAGCAGCACCAATAGTGTTGGAAACTGGAAATGTTGTCAAATTGTTTCAATACCAATAGTAGGGTTTCAATTTATTATGATAGTATTGAAGTGAAACTGTTTTACAACTCTCAACAAATTGAATATTAGTTTCTCCAAGCAGAAGCTTAAAATATTAGTTGTGTCCAGAACCGATATAAAACTATTTTATAAAACTGTTTTAGTTGTGGCTAGAGACGAGTTTTAAAACTATTTTACTCTTCTCTTTTTTGCTTAACTCTAGATTGAGTTATCTTATTGGGTAAACCGATAACCGAACCGATAATGATCGATAACCGATTAACCAATAATCGATAACTAATATCTTATCGGTTTGGTTAGTGATTTATCATATTTGTAAACTGATAATCGATATGCTAAACCGATAATATTCATAACTGAACCGAACCGACCGATGCCCACCCCTATTTGGAAGCATACTTAAAATGTTTGGGAGAGGAAATTGAGAATAAGAGGACCAAAAGAATTTAATAGTCAAGGAAATGGTTGAAATGATAGAATTAGTGAATATCAATAGTAGGTTGGTGGGGGAGATGATGGGGGTGGAGGTGAAGAATAGGTGGAAGATTGCTCGTACTTCTCGAGTGGTGGAGGTGAGGCATAAGTGGAAGTTTGCTTGTAATAGTTCGTTGGTGGTGGAGGTGAATAGTATGATGGTAATATTTCATTTGTCTTCAGTAGAGGTGGTGAATTGTACGTTGCAGGTGATTGCTCGTAGTATTTTGGTGGAGGTGGAGGAGATTTATAGGAAGCTGTAGATTCTTTGTAGTATGGTGGAGGTGGAGACTTGTAATAAGTTGGTGATTGCTAATACTTTCGAGGAGGTGAAGGTGACTTGTAGTACGAAGGGGATTTCTCATAATAAGCTGGTGGTTGTGGAGACTTGTAGTAAATCAGTGACTTGTAATATTTTGCTGGTGATGGCGACTTGTAATATTTTGAAGTAGTAGGCGATTTGTAGTATTTTATTGGGGATGGTGACTTATAGTAATAGTGAGTAGATGAAGCAGGTGACTTGTAATATTTTGTAGGTGACAACGACTTGTAATAGTACTTTGAAGGAGCTGGCGACTTGTAGTAGTTCTTTAAAGGAACTGGCGACTTGTAGTAGTACTTTGAAGGAGCTGGAGACTTGTAATAGTTCTTTGAAGGAGCTGGCGACTTATAGTACTTTGCGGGCGATGGTGACTTGTAGTAGTACTTTGAAGGAGCTGGCGCTTTCTAGTAGTTCTTTGAAGGAATTGGAGACTTGTAATAGTTCTTTCAAGAAGCTGGCGACTTATAATATTTTGCGGGCGATGGTGACTTGTAGTAGTACTTTGACGGAGTTGGCGACTTGTAATATTTCTTTAAAGGAACATGAGACTTATAGTAAGGAGTAGGTACATGATACTTGGACGAAGATGGTGACTTGCAATATTTCTTAGAGTTGTAAGAAGGTGAGGGAGAAGTATACCCATAAGAGCGAGTAATCAGCAACAACAGTGCTGGCTACAAAGCAAATAGCCAAAGCAGCTGCAAGTAGAGGCCATTGCCCCAAATTCCCAAAGCTTTCTCATTTTGATTTTTGCAACTATATAATTGGAAGAGGGAAAGGTAGAAGTAAGAATTAGACTCTTGCATAGTTGAGTAGGGAATTCTGGTTTTTATATTGGTGTGAGACATTCTTTTTAATATTTATGTAATTGCTTCATGGTTAGTGTCACGGGCGTGGTTTCTGTCCGTCGGAACCTGTCTGTGCGGCAGCCAAGTCTCTCACTTGACTTCAGCCTATCCAACATTCGGCCAAAATTATAGCAAGTTTGGACTAATAATATTTTCGGGCAGCTTCAACGTAGTAAGTCTTACATCTTTAATGGCTAGTAATTTAACATTTATATAGAGGGTAATTTGGTCGTTCAAATATTGAAGGATAATGTTCAGACTTATAATATAGTACTAGTCTCTTGGCACGTGCGATGCACGTGTACCCCATGTGAATCAATAATTTTTGAAAATTATAAATGTTATTTGAATGTGTGGTGTATAATATGAAATTTTAAAGTAAAACACACAAGTTCAAAATAATGAATGGTAAATTTATTCGACCGACTTGACAGTTCAAATAATCTTGCAAAATTTAGTAGTTTTTGAATACACACGTTTATGTGTCAATTTTTATTACGCGTAGATAGGAAATTTAAAAAAAAATTGAACTTCAAAGAAAAAACTAATGTACCAATTAACAAAAAATAATAAAGTTCTTCATAAAAACAGCACCGTCATAACCCGCATATGAAAATAATAACAAAACAATAAAAATTAGGACTTCAAATAAGAAAATACTCAAAATCATAACATACAAAGTTTACCACAAAAAATTAACCTACACGTACAAAATCTTCTTTAGATAAGAAGCAAACTTTGAGGCTAAATAAACCAAATAACATAAAATTAACAAATAGATTAGAACTCAAAACGAATCAACGCACAAAGTACTGAATAACCACATCAAATTACGCAAAGCCGAAAAAATCTTGTTCAGAAAGTTAGCAAATTTCAAGAACATAAAATCTAACATAAAACTGAAACTTGAAGAAACATAAAGAGCATAAAGGTTCAATATAACCACAGAAAACTAAAAAAAATCTTAAAACATTTTCAAAATAATGTAGCAAATTTCAAGGCTGAAAAATAAAATAAAAGGAAATTTAACTTACAAATATAACTTGACGAACTAATAAAGAACACAAAAATAAAAAATAAAACATATCATCTTCTTCGAACCAGTTGGAGCTAGAAGCTAAACTTCATGACTCCTTAGAGTTCACTATGTTCATTTTTTTTTCCACCTAAAATTAAATGAATTCTCCAAAATGTACACAACAAAAATGTATATGCTCATTTACACTTTAAAACTCTTAAAAAGAAAACAAATAAATAAAAGGTTCTGAAAAGGAAAAGTATAAAACCAAAATAAATCACAACTAAAGGAGATTCTTTAGTACATCTTTAAAAAAAGTCAATCAAATAAATTAGCAAAAAAAATAAAAATAAAAATTCAAGCTAATAATAGATCCAATATAAAAGTCGGAAAAGTAAGAAACAAATTTTCAAAATATCCAATTGTAAATATGATTGTAGGTTAAATAAGAGATCAACGAAATCTTTTTCAATTTCAGCAAATAGAACTCTTGAAACTCTATGAGCTTTGCTATCAATCAACAACTTCAAGCAAACCTTGGTCTTTTTCATGACTTTGCTCATAAATTAAGAACCTAATTAATGACCCAAAAAAAGAATTTCAATATTAGTCCACTTGTAGGGTTGTAACTTACAATATCAAACAATGCATGCAATCGAATCTCATAAAGAATTAAGAAAATTTGACCAAAATAGTCGGGGAAAAAAAAAAAAAAAGCAATTATTAATTGAAAATATGTAACCTTTGATCTTTCCTCTTCATCTTCTTATGATAAACTGCAATATTCCTGTAAGGCAAAATAGTTACTACTATTAAGATCACTATCTGGACGAAAAGTCAACAGAGAAACATTATGAGTGATCAGTAACAAAATCAAATGAGAATATATTTTATCAATTAAAGGCATTAATGAAAAGTAAGCCTTAAATACATATATTATGAATCAATAACTTAGCAATACGCTTAATGGAAATGTACGGTTTGTTCAGTGTAACAATTTCAAGTAAGTGATGGCTTTTAAAAGTATAATAATAGCAGGAAAATGAAGAGACTAAACATCATTATCATGATAAAGACTTTTATTATGAATTGATCTTACCCATTAATACATTTCTATTGAAAGAATAGTTTAGCTTCTAAAGAGTATAATAAAAAATAGTTTATTTATTTAATAAGGGTATAAAGGTCTATTAATATTTAGTGGACATTTTGGTAATATGATGATATGATATGATATTTGTTCACTATTTTTTCTTGTTGTGTATAAGATCAGTGCCCTTACGATGTGTCATACCAAACTGCTAAAACTTTAGTTTCCAAGAAAATCACAGCTTATTACATTACAAGATTTATCTAAAACTGAAGCTATAGCTTTGCACTATTTGATGTTAGGATGCTGCTATTGCTCTTCATTCCCATAGAAACAACTACAATTTACTTTCATTATCGGAGTTTTGTTGCAGGTGCACCATTGTTTTCACTCTAGTTAGTTTGCTTCTTTTTCTCCTTCCTTTGCCGTATTAATTTCTTTAACTTTTTTTTAATGGAACAATCACCAAGTCATCAGGCCTGCTGCATATGTATTTGGTTAGTGATGAACTATCATAAAGGTAGATAGCAGGTGAAAACAAGCTCTTGTAATTACAAGAACTATCCCTAGTTCTAGTATGGGTGATGTTCATGACATTACTATCTTAAAAACTTATCGCATGAGAGGTGATGTCCTCTTTTTTCCACCAAAGTAAGAAAGCATGTCGTGAAGTATTTCCTCTCACATTGTGTTGAGTATTGAGGTTTTGATGATTAAAAAAGTGTATTTAAATGCAATGATTCAAAAAACTAGGTCCTCAACGTAGCTGCTTAATTGTTCTATGAACCAGCTTTTCAGGGTAAAGGACCAACTCCTCTGGTTGATGATTGTACATCTGTGCAGGACAGTAACTTTATCTCAAAGTTACCCAAGGCCGAGTTTGGTGGAAGAAGGTTGCTACATGTGATAAGGATTGTTGCCCAAGAAGATATAAATAATTCAGTTAGAGACAAGAGTCCCAAAACTTGTGGAGTCCTTGGAACAGTAGCAGTCCTGTCAAAGGAGAAGATGACTATGCATAGGACTCCTAGAAGATCTTAAAGTCCAGGCGTTTAAATACTATCTACTTTGGACTTCTGATTTTATCCTTTTACACATCAACTGAAGAATTATATATTGTTCACTCTAGTCGAATACCAATGTTGTATTCTTCTTGAGTCAGTCTAGTGAATGTATTTTTGGAAATTGAGTTGTAATCAAGTGTCACAAACAATTACTGAGTTGGAGCGAGTGTTTGCTTTACAAGTTAGAGTAACTTGTAAATCAAATAGTCGTAGAAGGAGTACTGGAGAGTATTGCATTACAGTCTTGTAATTGATATATTTTTGCTTATTGTTCTAGTAGAGTTGAAGTTGAATATCCTACATAGCAGGTCGTGATTTTTGTACCTTTTGAACCAGGTGATTTTTCACGCAAAAATCATTGTGTTTACTTTACTGGTTACTTTACTTCAAGTTTAAGGAACACGGTAACAAACCAAGTTCTTTAGTAAATCATATGGACACTCAAACTAATAATTGGTATCAGAGCAAGTTCTCTCACACACACGGCTAACACCTAGAGATATCTTGTAGGCAAGATGAGTGCTCCACCCGGAATTAATGAAGGAAAATTAACTACCAGACTACCCCTGTTCAATGAAAAATATTACAGTTGGTGGAAAGCAAGAATGGAAGATCATTGGCTCCTACTAAACAAAATGCATAAAATGAAGCAGTTCCTGAGGACCCCTCTGAATTTGTGGGAGCAAATTTCAGAATGATGGAGAAGAATGCAAAGGCTAAGAAAATTATTATCTGTGGACTTGGTCCGGATGAGTACAATAGAATCTCTGCGTGCTCTAATGCAAAACAAATATGGGATGTACTCCAAACTTCTCACGAAGGAACAAACCAAGTGAAGAGATCAAGGATAGAACTACTTGTGAGAAACTATGAGCTTTTCTCCATGAAGGTGTCTGAGCCCATCCAGAAGATGATGACTAGGTTTACCATAATAACTAATAAACTGAAATCACTTGGAAAAGTATTTACCTCGGAAGAGTTGGTCAGCAAAGTTCTAAGGATCCTTCTAGCTTCATGGGAATCAAAAATCACAGCAATCCAGGAAGCCAAGGAGCTTGACAAAATCTCACTTGATGAGTTGGTTGAAAACTTAAAGACTTATGAAATGAGAAAGATAGAATTGAGCAAGGAAGAACCAAAGAGGGATAAGGCCTTGGTTCTTAAAGCGTCTGAGGAAGATGACTCTGATAATGATGACTCTGAACTAGCAATGTTTGCCAAGTTCAAGAAGTTCATGAAGAGCTCCAAAAGTGCATCCAAGAGAGAGACCAATGGTAAGCCTAAGCAGACCGGCAAAGCTAATTATGATGGGTGCTACAAGTGTAGCAATCTAGATCACATGGCCAAGGACTGCCTAATGTAGGAAATTGAGTGGAGGAAAGAACGAGCTGAAAAAGAGAAACGGGAGAAGATGAGAGAAAAGGGTCCCAACAAAGGAAAAACCCTAGGTGAAGGATTCACTGAAGTAATGAAGCAGGCCTTCTTAGAAGCATATGAAGATAGTGTAAGTGATAAATAGGGTGAAGAGGAGGATGAGGCTATAAGTATCTATACTGTAATTGATGAACACCAGGTTGTGGAGACAGAACCCCCAGTATAACTTGGAATGCACATTGGAAGATCTCCTTTGTCTGATGGATACCACTATAATGAATGGAAGCTACATATGAAAATATTTTTTCAGGCCACTGACTTTGACCTATGGGTAATTGTCAGTCATGAACCAATTCTCCCGACCAAAATGGATTGTGAAGGAAATAAGTGCAACAAGAGAGACGAGGAATACGATGATAAAGATCGTCAGCTAGTCCAGAAAAATACTAAATCGAAGGACCTACTCTACAGAAGCTTGTGCAGAAACATTCTTTTCAAAGTGTCCTCTTTCATCTCTGCTTATGTTATATGGAAGACCTTGAAACCTGACTTTGGAGATGAAAACATCAAAGTGGAAGTGATGACAATTGAAGAATCCCAAACAGAAGAAGAAGTAATAGGAATGATGGCCATGAGTGATTCGGAAACTAAAGATGAAACAAACCAGGTAAGTATCTCTAACTTGAAAGAAAACATTCATGCTATGTTTTAAAAACAAATGATGGCCATAATTGTGACCATGATGAGTGAAATGAATAAAATGAGTGTTGGAAATGATCAGTTAATATGTCAAACTTGATCTCACAGAGCTTGAATCTGACAAAGCTAATATATAGGGATATGATCAAAGACCTTAAGAACCAGGTTCTTGAGCTTACTTCTAAGAATCAGAAGTCTCCTGATATACATGGTAAGGGAAAAATGAGTGAGCTGCAGGATAAGCTTGAAAAAGAATTAAAAAGGGCTAACCCCCAATATTTGTGATGCTGAGTATAGGAATAAAATCCTACAAGAAAATCTAGAAAAGGTTAATTATGAACTCTCTAGACTAAGCAAATGGCATAGATCTTCTGATGCTTTGAATTGACTGAATGAAAACTGTAGCTCTAACAAATCCGGAATTGGCTATAGAAAACCTGTTCCTAAGTTTGATCCAAAGTATGTAGGAATTTCTGATAATAAAATGTGCACTCATTATGGAAAGGTAGAACACTTTGGAGACACTTGTCGTGCCTTAATTCTTGCCCAGTTTAGAAGCATCTTTGGTATTGCTAAAAATGTGAAGAAGGAAGAGGAGCCAAAAGCCAAGCCTCTTGTCCGTACTAAGTGGATTAAGGTTAATAAGAAAATAGCTTCTAATCCTCTCCCCTTTTGGGAAAGAAGAGATCTGATTCATCCCTTTTCAGACAAAAAGGACCCAAGCTTGTCTGGGTTCCCAAAACTAACTTGTGATTTCTGGTGCAGGCTAAAGTGAGAGAGAACAATCAAGACTAGTATCTAGACAGTGGATGCTCAAGACATATGACTGGAGAAAAGAAAAACTTCCTGTCATTGACAGTCTTCCAAGGAGGGAGTGTGTCATTTGGAAATGGGAAAAAAAGACCAGATAACATGTATTTATAAGGTTGGTAAGTCACTTTCTCATGCTACAGAAGATGTGTATTATGTGGTAGGCCTTAAACACAATCTTCTTATCATATCTCAAATGTGTGATAAGGAAATAAAGTAAAAATTCAATTCCAAAATCTGCAGTCACTAAGCTTGATACTCATGAAGTTGTGTTAAAAGGCAAGAGACATAACAATGTTTACAAGATATCGATTATGTCACTTCCCTAGAGTGAGCACATATGCTTAAGTATAGTGGAAGATGATCCACTACTATGGCATAAAATATTGGGTCATGCCAGCCTATCTCAACTCAATAAGTTGGCAGCAAAGAACTTGGTCCTTGGTCTACCAAAAGTTGAGTTCTCCTCAGACAAGGTGTGTGATGCCTGTGTTAGAGGGAAACATGTAAAGTTACCTTTTATCAGTACCTCTAAACCTCTAGAACTCCTTCACATGGACCTATGTGGACCAATGAGAGTGAGGAGCAGAGGAGGTAAGAGGTATGTTTTTGTGATTATAGATGACATCTCCAAGTATACATGGACTCTGTTTTTGGGATCTAAAGATGAAACCTTTGATGTTTTCTGTGTATTTGTTAGAATGATTCAACAAAAACTGGGATGCAATGTATTAAATATAAGAACAGGCCATGGAACTGAGTTTGAAAATTCCAAATTTCTTGAATTCTGTAGCTCACATGGTATTGACCATAATTTCTATGCACCTAGAACTCCATAACAAAATGGTATTATAGAAAGAAAGAATAGATCCCTAGAAGACATGGGGAGGGCCATGTTGATTGCTAGTGGACTGCCTAAGAGTTTTTGGGCTGAGCCAATCAATACTGCCTGTTACTTGCTGAACATATGCATGGTCAGACTCATTCTTGAGAAAACTCCCTATGAGTTACTTCGAGGAAGAAAACCCAACATCACTCACCTGAGAGCATTTGGGTGCAATTTATTTTTTTTGCATAATAATGGAAAAGAAACTCTAGGTAAGTTTGATGATAAAAGTGATGAGAAATGTTTTTTGGGTTACTCTCCACATAGTAAGGCCTATAAAGTTTTTAATAAAAGAACTATATGTGTAGAAGAAAATATTCATGTTATCTTTGATGAATCTAACAATTTGGTTGAAAAAGGTCTGCAGGATGAAGATTATGACATAAAACTCACTAGTGATGGAGTTACAAAAGAATCTGAACCTCAATATGAAGATGGATCCGAAAACAACAAGGAAACTGACAGTGATCATGAGGAACAAGAAGAACAGATAACTACTCTGACTGCTAACCAGACTGACGAAGCCACACATACTGAACCTGTTCCTTTGGGCTAATACTTGGGTGAATCTTCTCTGGGCATACAAATCAGACCATGGAAACATCAAAGTTCACATCCTCTTGAGAACATCATCTCTGATCCAAATGAAGGAGTACAAACCAGGTCTTCTCTGAGAAATGTATGTGCACTCACAATATTTCTCTAACATATTGAACCTAAGACCATCAAGGAAGCCCTAAAAGATCCAAACTGGATTATAGCCATGCAAGAGGATCTATAAATCAGTTTGAAATAAGCAAGGTCTAGCACTTGGTACAAAGACTCAAGAATAGAACTGTCAAAGGTACCAGATGGGTGTTCAGAAACAAGCTGGATGAACAAAGAAATATCACAAGGAACAAGGCTAGACTGGTGGTTCAGGGATACAATCAAGAGGAGGGCATTGACTATGATGATACATTTTCACTTGTAGCTAGAATGGAAGCTATAAGAATATTGAGAGCCTTTGCTGCACACATGGAGTTCACCTTGTATCAGATGGATATAAAGAGTGCCTTCTTTAATGGTTATCTGAAGGAGGAAGTGTTTGTCAAACAATCTCCTGGATTTCAAAGTGAAGAATTTCCTGACTATGTGTTTAAGCTAGATAAAGCTCTTTATGGACTGAAACAGGCTCCAAGAGATTGGTATAAAAGACTCTCAAAATTCCTCTTAACCAATAACTTTGTAAGAGGAAAGGTGGACAACACTCTATTTCTAAAGAGCAAAGATAAGAACATTCTGATTGTGCAAGTGTATATGAATGGCATTATCTTTGGGGTTACTAATGAAGCAATGTGCAAGGAATTTGCTGAGATGATGGAAAATGAGTTTGAAATAAGCATGATAGGTGAATTGAACTTCTTCCCGGGGCTTCAGATCAAGCAAACACCTACTAGAACCATGATACATCATCAGAAATACATCAAGGAGCTACTAAAGAAGTTCAACATGGACTCCTCTAAGTCCATTGACATTCCCATTTCCACTGCAACAAAACTGGATCTTGATGAAGAAGGGAAAAATATTGAACAGAAAATATATAGAGGAATGATTGGGTCACTATTGTACCTCACAACAAACATGCTTGATATTATATTCAGTGTGGGGTTGTGTGCAAGATTTCAGGCGAATCCCAAGGAATATCACTTGAAGGTTGTCAAGAGGATACTGAGATATCTCAATGGGACTCCTGACCTCTGACTTTAGTATCCCAAAGGGTATGGCTTTGATCTAGCTGGTTATGCTGATGCTGACTATGTAGGTTTTCATGTTGACAGGAAAAGCACTTCGGGAACAGTTCATTTTCTAGGTTCTTGTCTAGTGTCTTGGGGAAAAAAGAAGCAAAACTGAGTAGCCTTATCTACATCTGAGGCTGAATATGTGGCAACATCATCCGGCTGTGCTCAGTTGCTATGGATAAGACAACAACTAAGGGACTATGGTATTTTTGTTGATTGTGTTCCCATTTTATGTGATAACACAAGTGCCATAAACATTGCTAAAAATCCATGTCAATACAAGAGAACTAACACATTGACATTAGACACCACTTTTTCATAGACAATGTTGAAAAAGGGAATATCTCAATTAACTTTTGTAAAACTGAAGATAAAATTCCTAATAGTTTTACTAAAGCTCTGAGTAAGGATCACTT
The DNA here is from genome assembly GCA_000715115.1 of Nicotiana otophora. Classification (NCBI taxonomy): domain Eukaryota; kingdom Viridiplantae; phylum Streptophyta; class Magnoliopsida; order Solanales; family Solanaceae; genus Nicotiana; species Nicotiana otophora. Next base: position 34,209 of record AWOL01S0011886.1, on the reverse strand, counting down.
TGAAAGGAATAGACTAGAATAAGGTCTAATTAATTCTTCCAACTAAGTTGAACCTCAGTGAATGGCTAGAAAAAGTATAATTAGATGTAGATAGTTAAGTGCAATGTGTTTGATTTAGACTCGTGCTTGTATTAAGAACACATACCTGTTTGAAAAATATGGCTGATAACTATGGTGCATGATACTAATGTGAAGTGTTGAAGCTTTATTGTAGAAACAAGTAAGGAGCTTCTAAGGAGTTGTTCTTCGACTCAGGTACGTGCCATCTTGTCTTAATTCATTGGGACTTAATATCCTAAATTATTGCTATGCTCAGACTTCTAATCCCGTTGGCATCACTTCTAGTTGTCTTCTAGTCAAAGAGTAATGAGGAATCCTAAAGCAATTAGAGTTCAATTACTCCTGAAATTCTAACAATCAAAGTAACCGTTATAAAAGTCCCGTTAGAATTCAAATTCGGTCACCTTCTCCCTTCCAATCAAATCAGAAGTAACGTCTTAAAAAGGCCCTTATGATCATCTTCTCAGACTTCACTGTTTCTCTCAAACCCTAAGCAAGAATCAAGAACAAGTATCAAGAACAAGAATCAAGAACCAATTCTCTTTTTCCCCTACATCGAGTTTCTTCTCTGATCACTATGCCTAAATCCAGCCAAACCCCTTCTAAAGCCAAATCATCATCCAAGACTGAAGTAAAATCCAAGATCATGAGCCCCAAATCAAATAAAAGTATCAATCCATCAAGTGAACCCGCACCAACACCTTCTCCTTCTCCTTTGATATCTTCTGATGTACCTATATAATCATCCCCTTTTCCTGCTACTCTCACCATACCCACCTCCACTGCAACCCCACTTCCAAAACTAACCACCCATGCATCTGTACCTACTGTGAAAAATACCTCTAAGTCAACCAAGGTCAAGGCTACTCCAAGAAAATCTGTCAAGAATGTCAAGGCAGTCCCTCATGCTACTACTCAAGTAGACACAGTGGTCAAGGAAGCTGTGGTTCAGGGGGAACCAGTGTCAGTCACTGCTAGTTAGGTACAAATCCCTCATTTAAAATTGGATATTTTGGTATCCGATATACATGTTTCACCCTTACACACTCTCCCACCCATAGGTGGAGAACTCACTGTAGAAAAATATGCAGACATTCTGGGGAAAGAGGCAGATACCACTACTATGGTGCCTGTGGTTGAGGGGGAAGGAAGTAAAGAACCAGAACCAGTACATAAGGAGGTATATTATGGTCTTTTTTTTAGTTGGATGAAGGATAAGGATGATAATGGGGGTGAAAAAGAAGAAGGAGTTGTGGACAGTCATGGGGAGGATAATGCTTAAAACATAACTAATGAATAAGAAAAAAGTGAGAATGAGGGAGATTGTAGAGAAGAGAAGGAGAGTGATACAGATGATAGGATAGGTGAACAAGTAAATGATTCTACAGAAGAAAAAAATAATAGTGAAGAAGAGGTTAATTCTGAGAGTGAGGATAAAAAAAAAAGTAAGCGAGAGTGAAGGAGTGGATGAAGAAAGTGAGGAAGAGAATGAGAATATGAGTGAGAAATGGCTCTTTGACCATTAGGAACACTGTCATAGCCCCTTCAGAAGAAACTGGTAAAGAGAAAGGGACTTAAGAACCTGAGCCTTTGTTAACTCCTTTCACTAGAGATGAAAAGGTTAGCAGTGATGAAGATGACTTGCCATTATCTGAGGTAGGGAAGAAACCCAAGAAGACTCATGTGAAAGCAGCAAAGTCAGCAGTTCCAATAAGAAAATAAGTGGTTCCTCCTGCTAGAACTCCTCTTACAAGGAGTAAAAGAAAGGCTGTTGATGAACAAATTATTAAAGAGTTAAGAAGTGCCAAGAAGCCAAGGAAGAAAGTTTTAATTGTGGAACCTGTGGTTGAGTTGGATGGAGAAGATAATTCTGAGTCTGCTTTGCCAGCAAAGTCCTCTATACAAAAGAGAAAGGTTGCCAAAGCTACAAAAACTGCTACCCCTACTGCAAGGGCCAGTACAGGAAAGAAGAGAAAGAATGTGCCAGCTGTGGTTGATAGACTCACAGAGTTCAGAAACAGAAAAATGCTTAATGTGAAGATTCTTGCAAACACTGATGAAAAGGGGATGGCTCAACTGGTTGAAAAACTTGAGCTATAGGGATGAAAGCACATGTTTGTTAAAGCTTTCCCTCCTGTATGTGTTATTGCTGTAGTGGAGTTCTATGCAAACTTTCAATTTGATGGGAAGATAGTCAAAAGTAATGTAAGGGGGGTTTGAAATGGAGTTTGATGATAAGGAGCAGGGGACGCTTCTGAATATTTCTTTTTTAGGATTTGATAATTACTTGAAGAAAACGTGTCCAGCCATAGACAATGATGTTGACACTGGCATTGTGATCACAAGTAAGTTCTCTTAAAAGTTTGAACTGGATGCTCCCAGAAGGTGTACAACACTGATATGACTCCCTTTCATAAGCTATTTTTTCATTTTGCCAATTCCTGCATTATTAGAGGTCTGAGAGAAGACATGAAGCTACCCTATTGGACTAAGAATGCTATGCCTTATGGTTTTATGTTGACTGAGCTGTTTAGCAAGCTCAACATTGCCTAGGTTGATCTTAAATATGAAAATCACAATAATGTTTTGGATGATGTTACCTCAAGCAGTGTGGCTATGAGGAGATCAAGGCTAGGGGACCCACATGATCTGCTATTCTACCTGGGAGCAGCAGGGCTGCAGAGCTCAGTAAGAGGTTGGAGTTGGCTGTTGAAGAGAATGCCAAGCTTCGTGAAGACAATGATGAACTGATAAAGGAAACCAGATAGCTTAGGAAAGAGCTCAAAAGAGATAGGGAAGCTTATGCCCAACATATTGCCATTCTTGTAAAAGCATTGACCCCCTCTACCTCTCACCCATGAGCTTGTTCCTTCCCAGTGTCTTTCGTTTCCTTTTGCTATCCCATTGATGCTTTAATTTTTTTTATTTTGTCTTAGTCTAAGTAGCTTGCAGTATGTTTAGTTTATTTTGTTCTAATGGTTTATGACAAGGCCCTGGGCTTCTTTTGGCACTACTAAATGTCTTCTCTTGTACTACTTTAATGCTTCGTAATTGGATCTTCAGCCTAGTCTGTTTGCCTTGATAGTTCTTAAGCTTGTGTTGTAGCCTATATGGCCTTGAATCTTACATTAACTGTGCTTCATCTGTCTAACGTCTTTTTTGTTTTTTTTTTCTCGATGATGTCAAAAGAGGGAAGATAAGGTTGTGGTTTGTGAATATGTCTGTCTGTCTATGGTTCTTGTTGTGATTAACAAAGTGTGTTTAAATGAAATGATTCAAAGAACCAGGTCCTCAACGTAGCTGCTTAATTGTTTTAAGAACCAGCTCCTCAGAGTAAAGGACCGCCTCCTCTAGTTGATGATTATACGTCTGTACAAGACGATAACTTTATCTCAAAGTTACCCAGGTCCGAGTTTGGTGGAAGAAGGTTGCTACATATGATAAGGATTGTTGCCTAAGAAGATACGAATAATTCATTTAGAGACAAGAGTCCCAAAACTTGTGGAGTCCTTCGAACAGTAGGAGTCATATCAAAGGAGAAGCTGACTATGCATAGGACTCCTAGAATATCTCAAAGTCCAGGCGTTTAAATACTATCTACTTTGACTTCTGATTTTATCCTTTTACACATCAACTGAAGAATTATATGTTGTTCACTCTAGTCGAGTACCAATATTGTATTCTTCTTGAGTCAGTCTAGTGGATGAGTTTTAGGAAATTGAGTTGTAATCAAGTGTCACAAACAATTACTGAGTTGGAGTGAGTGTTTTCTTTATAAGTTAGAATAACTTGTAAATCAAATAGTCGTAATAAAAGTACTGGAGAGTATTGAATTATAGTCTTGTAATTGATACATTTTGGCTCATTGTTCTAGTGGAGTTGAAATTGAAAATCTTATGTAGTAGGTCGTGGCTTTTGCACCTTTTGAACCGGGTGATTTTTCACATAAAAATCACTGTGTTTACTTACTGCTTACTTTATTTCAAGTTTAAGGAATACGGTAAAGAACCAAGTTCGTTAATAAATAATACGGGCACTCAAACTAACAAATTGAAACCACATGCTGTTGTGAAATAGTGTCATACCTCAGAAGCTGCTGGAGTGTAATAGAATAAATGTTGTATTGTTTCCCTTTTAGGCGTCGTGCAACACCATCTCCTCGAATACTCCTCTGTGCTGCAAAATGTCATATAGAGTTAGCTTTCTATTCCAAACTCCTCTTTGCTCATCTTATGTGTAGTTTTCCTCTTTACATCTTTGAACCAGATCCCATGCAAATGAGTTGAGAACCATAGTAGATTCTATTAGCATCCAAATACCTTGTTTAATTGGATATCCAGGTACCTAATTATGAGTACATATCTTACCAACACTTCATCACCAACATGTTGCAGCAAAGTCTCTGTGTCCCACCTACCATTTGCTACAAAGTCAGCCGCTTTTTGATTGTTGTTTGTTATGCCCCTTCTTCACCCTCTAATTGTGTTCCTAGCTGGTTGATACAAAACAAGAAGCTATTACTATTGACGGACATGTTTTAGCCATTTAAATTACTATTTCCAACATGTGTTGAAGTACATAGGCCAAAAATATCTAAGTTGAAGTACCACTAAGATCTGATCATCAGCTGTCTTTGTATAGAAGTACCACTAAGATGCTCTTCTTTCAACTAAATTATTGCACAACAAGTGGAAAAGAAGACATTCATGTTTGACACGTGTGTCCCACGTGTACAAGTACATATGTTTTAAAAGGACAGTGATAATATTAAAATATGTATGTAATGAGTAGTATAAAATGTAAGAAAACAAGCTCAATTGAAGAATGATTTTTCTATTTATGAGTTGATTATCGGACTTCAGTGATTATATGCCGTCTGAACCTGAAAACTAAAATCAGTCAATTTAGTTAGTTATGCACTATAGATAATAATTTAATTACTTATGTTATTCATTGCCATATGTTATATGCCCGTACCGTACCTAACACTTCTTTGTAGACGATTTTCTTGGTATATATTCCACTTCAATGTATCGGTTGCTCTGTCATGACGAGAACTTTTGTTATGGACATAGATATCCCTCGTGAAAGTGCAACATACAATTGTCCATACGAAAAAATATGTTGGGGCAAATACAAGACAACATTACGAATGGTCTGACCTTGTGCTTTATTTATTATCATTGTAAAGCAAAGACGTACTAGAAATTGCTTCTGAATGAACTTGAAAGGATATCCTTTATTTTCAGGGGGTGAAAGATGAATACATGGAATAAATACATGCTTTGTTGCACAATGGCCAATCATAATTTCTGCATGTAAAATATTATTGTCAAAGCTTATACATATCATTCTTGCTCCGTTACATAAGCCATTTGAAAGGTCTAGATTCCTGAGTAGCATGATGGGTGCATTCTCCTTCAACACTAACCTGCACAAGAAATTAAAAGTTAAAAGGAAAGTCATTTTTATTGCATCTTTCAGGTGTGTATGCTTAAGGTAAAACAAAGAGAAATAGTGGAGCAACAAAATATATTTATAAATCATAATGTATATGATAAAATACCTATGCGGGGGAGACCATTGTGTGTTAAAGTATTTAGATATTCTTCCTGATAATAATTATTGGTGTCATCTTCTGCAGAGTCAAAAATAATAAATGTTTTGCTTTCATCTGGGAACATAGCTATCAACCTCTCATTTAGCTTATCAACATGCTCATTTCTACTTGCTAAGATAGCCCTCTCCGTTACATATTTTTCAGAGCTAGCATTCTCTTGTAGTGATGGGTATTTTTTTTATTTATGCATTCTTCAGCAATACAATCACTATTATACTTGACAAACAAATATTCTTGAAGAAGGATCAAATTGTCTTTTATTGTAGGCTCTTCTCCATTGCCAACACGAAGTAAGAACTCACTAAATGTTGGATCAGTTATTATTCTCATATTTCTAGTAAATTTGATTTTTTCCATCAAAAGCCAAAGATATAATTTTACCAAGCTTGCATTAACTATTTCTACTCTTGTAGAATGTTCCATATACCTAACACATGGAGAGGAAATAAGTTGAAAGAGAAATCCACAATTTACCATTTGTTGAGATCTTTTGCCTTCTCAAAGGTTGGGTGATAATTGGCTTAATGTATGCATATTTTGATCTATATTGCCTCACATTTTGCTCATGTCTCAACGATTTGAGATGTTTAATATGTTTATTTGTGCTAAATTTTAGTATTTCTATGTGTAGGGATCATTCAGATGCAATTTGGGACGAAAGGGCGCGAATTGGAGTGAAATCGAGACAAAAACGCAAAAAGTAAAATTTGAGGGCCACAGCCAGCGTGGGGCGCTGGCTGTGGCACAATTTACAGCAGCTAAAATTTGTGAGCGCCAGGGCCAGCGGCCCACGCTGCCCTGGACGCTCAAAAACGTGAACATGTCCTATTTCGACCCTAAGACGTCCCCAACTCATGCAAAAGCCAACCTAAACCTATTTTAAAAGGAGGAGGACGTTTTTGAGAGGAAACCACAAGCACAGAGCCGCCGTGGAGGCCGAAATTCATCAAGTTCCATCTTTCTCCCACCAAACTTAGTAATTTTTATGTTTCTTTGTATGATTTGTTGTTTGGCTACCATGTATATGTGGAGCTAAACTTCACGTTCTAGGGTTATGGTTCTTTCATGACTATTGTTATTCGGATATTGATTTTTGCCTTATTGATTTATCATATTGGCTTATTTATTCAATCTTGCGCTTAATTATTTAATTGTTTGATCATCAATTGAATACTATCTACGAATCTAGAATTGAACTCGAAAGTGGGAATTCTAGATTGCGTAAATGATTGAGTAGAGCAAGTTCTTAAACTCGGGCATCAGGGAACAAATTCGTGGTTAGGATAGACATATACCTAATTGCCTTGCTTGGTTGATTTACAGGAATTATAAATGCGTTCTTGTTGATTCTAACTCCATAGACATATAGGCGTTAGGTTAGCTTGAATAGGCAAGTAAGAACTCGACAGATTCTTATGAGCAATGTTAACCCTGTCAACCAATAAGTTAGATAAATTAGTCGGTCAATTCAATTGAAGAATACAATAGGATTGTTAGATAGCCTATAACTCTAGATCGTTTTCATTATATTGATATCATAAAAATCTGCTCTTTTTATGTTCAAAATTCATTATTTATATTTTATTATTTAATTAGTTTAGAATCAAATATTTTTAGGTTTAATTCTTGTTTAGATAATTATGATAGTCTAATTTAGTTAATATTTAATCACAAGTCCTCCTGGGTTCAACATCCAACTTTTAGTCACTTTATTACTTGACGACCGCGTATACTTGCGTGTGCGTTTGACCGCAACAAGTTTTTGGCGCCGTTGTCGGGGACCTAGAATTACCTATTTTTCTAGATTAGACTTTTACTTTAACTTTATATTTTTTTCTTTTTGTAAATATTTTTAATTTTATAACTATTTAACTTTTCTCTTAGTGTGTTTCTAGTTCTCTCAACATGACATCTAGGGATGAAGTATCCGCCCTGAACTCTAGGAGGTCTGAATTTGAATATGGGAGTAAGAGTTGGTATTGGGACGGATATTCTCGATTAAGCGAATATACGGAATGACGTTGTCTTTTAACAACGTTGGTGAATGATTGGTCTAAAGAGAGAGTTGATCTTGTACATGAAATTGACAAGTTTGGCTTGGCTTTGCACAACTTGTATGTAGATTTGAGTGCAAAATTTGATGTGTGTAACACCCAACAATTTAATGATGAGTTGGGTGAAGATGAAAAAAATCTTCTAGACCAAATTGAAGAGCTAAAACGAGAATACCAATCATTAGACCATATTTTTCTTGAGGATGTCAATATTGAGAAGAGTACACTAGAGTCTTATGAGGGAGTAAATAACATTACTTTGGGAGACTTGAATGTGTGTGAATATGGGGATGCAAATAGTAGTAAAATTCATGAGTTAGGGCGCATTAGACCCCATTCCAATCATTTTTCACATTGTGTTTAGATAGTAAAATAGTAATCAAGCCATCTGAGCCTATGAGAGAGTCAAAGGGTGAGGATGAGAGTGCCTATATTCTTAAATTTGTTGTGCCAAAAAGCAAAAATTACATTCCTCATCTAAAAGCCGAGAAGTGTAGAGTGAAAATTTTATTGCTTGGCCTGGTTATTTTTGTAGCCCCACCAAAGGATCATAGCCGCATACTAGATGCCATATTAGGGGTACAATTCATAAGTTCGAGGTGGAGGCAAAAAAGTGGTTCACGTCGTGCCGCGACGTTAAATTTGGCGCTGGTTGGAAGGCAACCTAGCTTTACTGCTTTCTTTTAGTTTTGATTAATTATTTTTTTCTTATTGTATTTTTTTGTAGTGTTATTTTATTTTGTAGGATTTTGAGCATAGGAAGCAAAGCCATTGAAAGTGTGCAAAAGTGAGCTAGTCGGTTGGAACTAATATGAGGTACCCACACAATGGACCATCCTTGGGAGAAGTCTGAGTACCCCGTGAGCTGCTATTGCTTAGGCCTTTGGACTTTCAGGGAGTTTCTTGTTCACCCTTGTTATTTTTACTTTATTTGTGCATTTGGGACACTGCACTCTTTTAAGTGCGGGGTGAAAGATTCTCTGTTCTTTGTATAGTATTATATTAGTATATTGTTAGTTTCTTATCTTTTTATTGTTAGCTAGCTTCTTATTTTTAATAGCATAGTTAGTAGAATTAATGGTGTAGTATAGTAGTAGTAGTTTTAGTAGCTTAATTAAAAAAAATAGAAAAAAAATTGAAATTTTGTTTTTGTACTTTTCCCGACGATGGATCTCCTAGACAATTTTCTTGAAGGATTAAAGTCTAAACAAAAAAAAAATTTAAAAATAGAAAATCCAAAAACATGTTTTTTTTAGCAATAATCCCCCGTAGTTTTTCTTTGTGCCTCNCCCGTGGTTTTTCTTTGTGCCTCGGTTCTTTTCCATGGGATGTAGCTTGAACCGGGTAGTAATTTTTATTTTATTTTTAGAGTAGGATGTAGGAAATAAATGGAGGAAGAATGATGAACCTAGGTACCTTTGACTTGTTTGATAGTAGCATATTCAGGCTTTGGCATGTGTAGTACCTTTCCTATGTTTTAAAATTGATCATGAAGCCTATATAAATTGGATAGCATATTTTGTGACACCTATTTCTCGTTTTCTTGACTTGTGTTCACTTTGCGCTTAATGCTTAATATCTCGTGACTCCGTGAATACTTGCATTGTTTGAGAGTCGGAATGTGACCGTCCTTAATGAGTCATGTGCCATGTGTGGTGAGGTTTTTGTGTAGTCCATGTTTTTGTACTTGTGTCTAGAACTTGCCCAATGTGAGTTGAAGCGAAATATTAGGTGATGCTTGGTTTGAAAAATGATTTTAGGCTTTCTTTGATCTTTTTGAGCTTAATTGCTTATCACAAATAAAATTGATCCTTAGTTAACCCTTTTGAGCCTTTAGACATTTGTTTGATACCCACATTACAAGCCTATACTCTTTTTGTTCTTAATTGATATCTTTTAATTCTTTTATCTCTTAAAGCACTTTAATTGTGAAATAAATGCTAAAAGAAGTAAGAAGGGACTAAGTGTGGGGTGAATTTTGAGTGGAACCAATGAAAGAAAGAATTGTGCACTTATTTTGTAAAATAATACACCACTAGCGGAAATTGACAAAGAAAAGAAACGAAGAAGAGAAAAAATCTGGAAAAAAGAAAGAAAAATATAGATGAATAAATTGTTGTCTTGTTCTTGCTAGTAGGTATGAATTAAAGTAGCACTTAAAGAAAGAGGATATATTGTTAGGGGTGATATTATTTGTGAAATTGAAGTGGTGTTGAAGAATTTGCGCTTACGTTATTTGGTGATGTGTTTAAGTACTTAGGAGGTTAAGTCACTATTTCTAAAATATATCCTACCCGTCCCTTAGCCCATATTACAACCATGAAAAAGTCCTAATTGATTTTAGATCGAGCGAGCTTACGTCAGTAGAGATTTACATCAAGGGCAAGCCTATGGTACCAATTACATGCATGTGACTTCTTTTGTGAGAGTGAGCGATTTTCTTTGACATATGTGAGCATGAGATTCGAATGTGTGGATTGATTTTACTCTCTTTGCTTTTTTTGTGAGGGCACATGATTTCACGAAGGATAGGTAACATTATTAGACTTCTCTAGAATGTTGGGTGTTCAAGCCATGAGTGCATTGTGACATTGAGTCGGTTTTTGAGACTAGGATTGTTATGAGCATGCTGTCTTTGTTTGAATATTTTTGAAGTATGGCATAAGTTAAAGGAAAGTGTGTGGTGATTGCATACTCTAGAGTTTAATTGTTGCTATCAACTATGGTCATTGGTGTAGAGTGCTCAAAGATAGAGTTATTTATTGGTTGACTCGTGGACGAGCAACGTGTAAGTGTGGGGTGTTGATAATTGGCTTAATGTATGCATAATTTGTTCTATATTACCTCACATTTTGCTCACGTCTCGACGATTTGAGATGTTTAATATGATTATTTTTGCTAAAATTTAGTATTTCTATGTGTAAGGATCATTCGGATTCAATTTGGGACGAAAGGGCGCGAATTGGAGCAAAATCAGGACAAAAACGCAAAAAGTAAAATTTGAGGGCCACAGCCAGCGTGGGGCGCTAGCTGTGGCGCAATTTACGGCAGCTAAAATTTGTGAGCGCCAGGGCCAGCGCCCCACGCTGTCCTGGACGCTCAAAAATGTGAACATGTCCTATTTCGACTGGAACTCGGTTATTTCAGCCCCAAGACGCCCCCAACTCATATAAAAGCCAACCTAAACCTATTTTAAAAGGAGGAGGACATTTTTGAGAGAAAAACACAAGCACAGAGCCGCCGTGGAGACCGAAATTCATCAAGTTCCATCTTTCTCCCACCAAACTTAGTAATTTTTATGTTTCTTTGTATGCTTTGTTGTTTAGCTACCATGTCTATGTGGAGCTAAACTTCACGTTCTAGGGTTGTGGTTCTTTCATGACTATTGTTATTCGGATATTGATTTTGCCTTATTGATTTATCATATTGGCTTATTTATTCAATCTTGCGCTTAATTATTTAATTGCTTGATCACCAATTGAATACTATCTACGAATCTAGAATTGAACTCGAAAGTGGGAATTCTAGATTGCATAAACGATTGAGTAGAGCAAGTTCTTGAACTCGGGCATCGGGGAACAGATTCGTGGTTAGGATAGACATATACCTAATTGCCTTGCTTGGTTGATTTACAAGAATTATAAATGCGTTCTTGTTGATTCTAACTCCATAGACATATAGGCGTTAGGTTAGCTTGAATAGGCGAGTAAGAACTCAACAGATTCTTATGAGCAATACTAATCCTGTCAACTAATAAGTTAGATAAATTAGTCGGTCAATTCAATTGAAGAATACAATAGGATTGTTAGATAGCCTATAACTCTAGATCGTTTTCATTACATTGATATCATAAAAATCTGTTCTTTCTCTGTTTAAAGTTCATTATTTATATTTTTTTTATTTAATTAGTTTAGAATCAAATATTTTTAGGTTTAATTCTTGTTTAGATAATTATGATAGTATAATTTAGTTAATATTTAATCACAAGTCCTCATGGGTTCGACATCCGACTTTTAGTTACTTTATTACTTGACGACCGCGTATACTTGCGTATGCGTTTGGCCGCAACATTGGGTGGATTAGAACGCTACTAACGTGTCGCTGAAAGGACAAAATCCCCTATTTAAAAAGGATCAACGAATATAGTGTTACCTTAAGGCTGTCTAAAATATTATGGAAATACATAAGGTATGAGGTGTTATACCTTGGTAAGTAGAGCTTTTAACATCACAGAAGGCTATTACTGGCTTGGAATTTTTAATGCTCTCTAACAATTCCCCCTCTATTTCAGCTAAGTCTCTCCACAAAGTCAAAGTTTTCTGATTATACCTATATATTTAAAATTGAGTATCATAAAAATTACATTCTACTTATATTGCAGGTAGTAAAGTTTAAACCATGAATGGCGAGTAACTGGTGGTAACTTGCCTTTCATTCGTAACTTTTACTTCTCGTCTTCTGCTTTGTCCTTTTAGTGCTTTCACTTTTATTACAATGCAAACCACTTCTAAAAAAAATAAAATATTAAATATCGAATAATTGCAGCTGCAAAATACTAAATAAAACCATTGGAGAATTGTTGACACATAAATTCAGTGTTACACTGTATTACTTCTGTGTTGCTATTAAACGCTACTTCAAGGTCCTTGTGCACAGATAAAAAGTTTGGTTTTGTGCCACTTATGGTTGAAAAAATACTTCCATACTTCAACATTATTGTTGAAAAGAGTAGTTTGTATTTTTGTTCCCTGTATCAATACAGACAAGCAATAGAGTCACCAAAGGAGGCAGTGTATTGAGCGGTGGATATAAGAAAATATTAAAATAAAGTTACCTCTTCATCAACGAATATTAGCTGCCAACGTACACCTTCGCCGTTCTCATTTTTGTATTCCTTTATTAAGCCTCGTCGAATGACTAAAACTTTAATTACCCATTATGTAGCATATTTCTTCAACTTGCTAATAGGTATGCACAGCTTTCCTAGATCTTCTTCGTTTGCCATTGTAGATTATCCTGTAGTAGCTAGGAGAATAGATGCAAACACAATATATAGTTGTAATATCGAGACGTTTTTTTACCTATCTAATATATATCCTTTACAAGTTGAAGCACCAAATGTTATATATAGTTGCAATACAAGAGTAATGTTCAAAGAAGCTACTGATTCTTGAGGTTTAATTGGAAAATCAAACAACGTCAGCTGGCAACATATATAAATATTTTAATGAAGTTTAAAGGTAATGACAAGAGTATCGAGTTATTACCAATTTTGTGATGCGGCAACCAAAAACCTGTACCAGAAAGAATACAAGGATAATGAGACAAAAACACCTTATTGTGCACTTATATAGAGTGCTGAGAAGAATCTGAAAAAGCATGTAGAAGGAGTTACCATGGGAGATGAAAGAAACAAAATATAAAGAGTGAAATTACTGTAAATAATAAGTAAAGGAATGATTTCAGTGACTTTATTAGGGAAAAGAAACGGAATGAAGCAACTATCAATGCCTGGGAAAAAAATCAAAACACCAATTTTAGGGAGTTCTTGAAGGAGAACGTGGGGGGTGGGGGTGGGGGGAGGGGACCAAAATATTAATTTAATAGAGATATTGAAGGAGAACGTGGCTTTAAAAGGGGGAGAAAAGCAAAAATCCATGAAATCAATTTCTTTGGAGCAACTGAAGGAGTACATTTATGGGAGTAACCGAAGCAAAATAAGGCATCATTTGTCTTTTTTTAAAGATTAAGATAACCGAATGATGCATATCTGAATATCAAGATGCATATTAAGATTAAGATTAAGATATCTGAATTGGAATACATATTTAAATATTAAGATGTGTATTAAGACCTGAATACTAAATTATTAAGATGTTTGTTTTTTAACATTTGCATGTACAAAAGTAATCATTATTTAAAAATTAATTAGCATAAAATTTAAATAAAATACTATCTAATCTTATATTTTATCAATATTATTTTTAAATATGATAATTGTTGGGGGTAATGATTAACGAAGCTGCTTGTGAATGTCGACTAGAGGTGATGGTGGTTTTGGTTAATGGTGGTGGTTCTAGGTAGTAGCTAGTGGTGATTGGTAGGGTGAAAATTATGGTTGAGGATGGTGGTGGTGAATGACGATAGTTAATAATGATGGGTGGTGGTTGTGGTTGTGATTGAGAAAAGTGATGGTAAGTGGTGGTAGTTTATAATGGTGGGTGGTACCGGCTATGGTTGTTGATGGTGATGCGATGCTTATTGTGGTAATTGAGGTAGTTGAGTGTGGTTCTGATTGAAGATGATAGTGGGGGAAGGGGGTGGGTGGTGGTGGTGGTTGAACATAATGGTGGCGGCAGTTAGTAATGAATGTGAATAACATCTTAATGAAATTAAATTTTTGTAATAGATTTTAATCATACAGATCTATTCAGGTCCATTAAGTGATTGTGAATAAAAAAAAAAATACACTTAATGATTAAGATATGAATAATTAAGATTCACACTTTAACAATAAACACACTTAATATCTGACATCTGAATAATTAAGATTTAAACCTGCGAATCGCCTCAAACCTAATTATACTTTTGAATTGATTTAATAACGCAGCTTCTTACTTTTCCTATTTTTAGTCTTTAGTATTAGTTTTTACTATAATAATATGAATTAGGTGATAAAACCTTTTAGCTTTCAAACTAATTACTTGACAAAATATCTTAAATGGGTACGTTACCCAAGCTTCTCTTCTACTGGACTTTTATACTTTTATGCTCTTTAGAAACTGCATTATCCTTTCATCGATACATTTGTCATCCTTTTTCATTAGGTCGTGTAATTATAATATTACTATTTTATATTTATTATATTAGATGTTTAATATTTTATTACATTTTACTTAAAAATAATTTACAACAGGGGCAAAATAGTAATTTAACTTTGCATGAAGGAGCTTTCCACTTTTAGTATAACTAGTTTTAGGATACGCGCGATGTGCGTGACCCTATATCGATGCGTATAAAATTATAAAAGTGTAAGCCCTTGAAAATAAAATATTTTAAAAGTATAAGCTCTTAAAAATGACAAATATTGAGCCTATTTAATTAAAAAAAAGAGCGGATAGCCTAGCTAAGCATGAAAACAACCAAGATAATTTTGAAAGTTTAGTGTTCTATTATATAATCCCTTCTTTTATATTAATTCATATCAAAATAATCGTCTATGTACCATGTATTCTAGATAAGTCAACTACAAAAAGAAGAAAAATTAGCAATGAGCAAATTATGTAGTCCAATAACAAAAAATTATCACTAATCCTATTCAGTGATAAAATTAGTGACAGATTATTAAAAAAATCATATCAGCCACAAGATGAATTTCGTAAATAATTTCTATTTTGTAAATTTATATTATGTAATAAACTTTCTTAGTAATAATATTAGTTTCTTTTTTACCAAAAAATAAAAGTCCTTTTTCATCTATTTAACATGAATATGCATTGAGGTAATTTAGGTATTTTCTATAAACTAAATTACAGTAATTAATTTTTTTATCACAAATTAATAATTACTATTTTTTCCAAAAACAATTACTATTTCAAAACCTAATGCCGTATTAATTTTTTAGAATAGAATAAACGAATTTAACCAAGCTTCTTAAAAAGTACTTATGATTTAAATTTTAAAAACAACAAATAAATCATACGAAATGAAAATAAAGAGGCAAAATTGGTCTTTATGATTAAACAATGACAAGGAACAAAAATATTAAACAAAATCGTGAAGTTTCCTTGTTGGAAACCAATATTAAACAAAATCGTGAAGTTTCCTTGTTGGAAACCAACAAGAAACTTTCCTCCTATTTTTTTGTATTCTTTTAATGTCTTAATATTTTGTATCCATATTAGGAGATATATTTAGAACTCCTAAATATTAGGAAAGTTTTTTGATTTAACAGTTTTATCCAGTGTGAAATCTATTTCTAAAGGGTAAAAAAGGCGAACGACATTTCGCTAAGGGCCTTCGTGCTTTTAATATAATATTAGATATGAATATGATATTAATGTTATGATGCTACTTTTGTAGGTTACTATATGAGTATTCAGCTCATCCTCATGGTAATTTTAATCGATGCCAATTTTATTAGGTAACTTTCCAGCAGTCATGATCACCTAAGTTTTATCGTCCTGTTCGTGGATCGGCCATTAGATGGAGAAACATAGTAAGCGGAAATTTATATAGTGGATCCTAACTTGTTTGGTATTGAGGCGTAGTTGTTGTTCACAGAAGTATGTATAGACTATGATCAATTGTGTAAAATTGTAAAAGAAGATAAACTCTCCATACATGTCCAACAACTCATACAGAGTCTTTCTTTACATGACAAACACTAGCATAGCTTCTGTGGTAAAAAGGATACATATTTTAATACAAAATACAGATTCAACTAGCATTTTGAGTATTCTTGTTCACCCTCCCCCTACAAAACTGGAGTGCTGCAGCTCCATCATTTATGAAATATGGACCTAGTTGTGTACAACTAATTCATAACTCTCCTACTTGTATTACAAAGTGAAATGAAAATTATGTATAAAGATGAGTGCAGCAATGCTTCTATGTTTTGGATGGAAACTGTTATGTAAATCTTCCTCATGCTCTTTTTTGGCGCCCCCGTGAGTCTGAGGCAGGGGACTGGTGCATTTCTTTGAATTATGAAGTTCACAGAAGCTAACAAATTAGATCTGCCTCTAAAGAACATCCCCCAAAGTAGTCAGATAATCATCTATTCCGTCTCAAGTGAACTGAAGATGACGGTGTCCTGTGCCTCAAATTGACTGATTAATTGGTGCGTGGCACCAAAAAGCTAAAGCCTGAATTCTCACGGAGAGGAAGAGGAGGTTCAATGTCAGCTATATCTATTTGTTCCATTGATTTTGATATGTCATCAACTGAAAATGGGATGCTGCAAATTACACCATTAAGGAGCATCAGCAATTGGCTCAAGGAGGCATAAAAAGGAAGTTTACTGAAATACAACAATAATAGTTTGTCTTATGCGCATTCATTTGCACCTTAACCACTTGTAATTTTCTGCTTGGTAACATGCACCTAAATAATCTAAAACTGCAACATTGAAATTAGAGTCTCCCCCTAAATATTGAAAACCTGAACTGGGAAGGACTGATGTTCCCAGTAAATGTTCGAGACTACTTTTCAGATCTAGTCCTAATGAGATTGAAAGTGAATCCATCACACAAAAGCAAGGTACCAATAACAACTAATTACAAGCATTTTGATGCTAACCTTGAATCATCATCTAAGAGAAAAGAGTTGCTGACTGCATGATTTGAATCTTCAGTCATCGACACCCTCATGCTGGATATAACCTAATGCAATTGCATAAAAACCTTGCACTTGGTTAATTTTACTGTGTAAACATGTTATCTAAATTATATCTTTTGAAGAATATGACTCTAACCTAGGTTGACTAATGGCATCCATAGAAACTTACATCCGGTGACACACTGTGTGTACCATACTTGTCATCCCAGTACATTGTACTGATCCTATACAACTGCTGGATGCTAAGAACCTGGAGGAAAAAAGACACCATTAGTGACCTTTAATGACATGCCAACTAATTCTTCCTTCAAATCGATATCACTTACTGGACAGAGTTGATGGCTTATTTCATCCAGTGTCTTTTTTGGTTTTTGATGTATAACCTGCAGCAAGGAGAATGGGGAATATTTGAGAACCCTTTAACCATCCTACTTTCAAAAATGAAAGAAGCAAGTAAATGAAAATGATAAATGTAAGATAATGCTTACAAGAAAACCAATTGCCTGTCTGATATGCTTCAGCTCATCCCATGCTGATCCTGCATACTGTTTTCGTTTTTGTTTTTTTACTTCGGGGTTTAAATATAACTTTTAGGAAAAGTTAATAAAATATCTGATGGATCATACCTCATCAGTTGCCGTGAAGCACCAGTGTTCCAATTCTGCCAGTCCTGCTTTGACGTATTCACCATTGCTAAATGAACAGCACTCCCGTCTTAAGAGAAGGCTGTGAAATGTTTTACAGTCACATGAGGAAACTTTTAAATGCATTGGAGAAAAATGCATGCAAAGAGAAGCCTATAGCTGCACCTGTTAAAAAGCTGAACGTTGATGAATGAAAATATCTGAGTGAATACTTTACGAACTAAAAATGGGGGCACCTGAAAGTATCAAATCAGGAAAAGCAAGATCGGAAGTTAGCTGCATGATATTTTGGAATCAAAGGTTTATCGACTATTTCTAAGCTAATTAACCATCTCTTCTTATGACATTGCTAATTCTGCTGAGCCAATGTTTGCTGGATAAAAAAATCTATCCTCTAGGAACAAATTGTTTACACTGGAAAGGGGTTCAAAATAATTGATCGAAAGGAAAAATCAGCTTCACTAACATGGTTTGCTTTTAATGTGTTCAAGAAATTCCCCAAGCTCTTTACAATTCCCTGCCAATGGGCAATCAAAGCTTGCTGAGCTGCTGTATTAGCTACTGAACGTGAGGACCCTTTAACCAAGCTTGCTCTTGAAGTTCGTGGTGCCTAATAACATATCCAAGAAAACTGCTTTCATGCAAATGACAAAGGAAAAATACAAGATAACCGAAAAATGAGGTAGAGTAAAGAGTTATACATAATGCAAAAAGCAAGTCCTAGACATGTTTCTGGAAATATTTTCTACACATACCTGGATACACAACCCCAGCAACGGAGAAATCTCCTTTTTCAAATTGTCACGAATCATTCCATAAATTTTCTCCACATATGCTGTAAGTTGCTGCTTGAACAACAAGGCAGGGTACTTGGCTTCTACTTGGCGTAGAGTTTCGACTCCTCCAGTCACAAAGGAAAGGTTAACTCCTTGAGGGTTTCCACGGAAACTCTGAAAATCAATAACAATGAACATCTTAAGGCGCTAGTCTCAAACTTCCTTAATAAAAAGTACTGAACTTGTTAGTAATATTTTTTTAACTTCCCACCTGCGACATTCTCCCAAACAGAGATGCCGACGAGGATCGTCGACGCAGAGGAGTCATTGCTGCAGCAGCACTTGCTTTGAGTGTACGCTGAAGTAGCAATAGAAGAGTAGAAGCATTTGACAACCAATAAGCCAGTATATCATTGTTGTCCTGGGTTTTCTGTACCAACACAGAAATGGAATTAAAAGAAGCAATTATAATTTAAAAAGCGAGGACATAGAGTTTAAGGAGAACTGGATTTTGTAGCTCAAACCTCAATAGCATGACCAATCGTCTGGATTATTCGGTCAAAGACAGTGGTTCTCTCAACTTCAAAAGATCTCCACTGCAAAAGGCACTTATAAATGATGCAGGCTGCAATCGGCCTGTTTCCTGCAAAGCCCAAGTTTTGTGTAATACAACGAATCAGCAACTCCTGGTTCTCTTGCTGTTTCTCATTAAGTGATTTTTGCGGTTTATCCTCTGCTTCAGGGAGATCCCGTTGGTTCAATGAAGGGCTATGAAGATCCTAATATAATGCAAGTGAGATTATGAGCAACAAAATTTGCAGGCATGCGAGTAGAATTTGGAAACACAAGTCTTATAAGGAAGGTATTTTTACCACGTGCATTCTTGTATCTTCATAACCGCGACCACTCTCAGTTCTCTGTCAATTAAACAGAAAACTTCAGATTATTCAATTCCTAAAAGAATTCTACACAAGAAATACATGTAAAACAGTAATACCTGGATAATAGATCTAGAGCGTCCCGAGAGGAACTTATTAGGTGCCATTGACACAGCCTGCTGACGGAAAACTTTGTTCTCTGACTCTAAGTTTGTCATCTTCTCCTCTAGCCTGATTTTGCAGGGTTCAGCAGCAACATATAAATAAATATAAAATCAGATAATTCTTTAGGAAAGGAAAATGCAACACAATCATATTGCATTAAAATATTACTTTCAAAAGACTAGTAACCTATTTCAAACTTCCAAGTATTATCTAGATATGACTACTCTTAAAGTTCTTTGACAAACAAGTGGAAGGACTATTATATTAGTCCTTTGTACATGATGGTGTTGAATGCATCATCTAAATTGTTAGAGTAAAGCTGTTCGTCATCGAAATATTATGTTCACCTAATGTAATTCATAATATCCTAGGCCTACTCCACCTACTACTTTACTGTTTTCGCCTGGATGAGCATATTATTTCTTTCACAATTAACATCATGTCGGTAGGTCAAAATTTCATTGGCCACGATGTTCTGATGGCAACTCTTAAATGCATCATTGCTATTAAGATTTATTCAATAAATTTTGTGACGGTGTTAATTTTATGATGAGTAGTCATATCAGCATGCATTGTCATTCTTTTACCTTATTCAACACTGCAAATATTTGTACATAGAAAATGAACCAGACAAAAATGCATATTACAATATAAACAGTTCATCTTATAAGCTGGAATGTAATATAACTGAAATAAGGCACTGTGAGAGCAAGCTGATTACCCTTTCAGGGATTCCTGGAGTTGATGCACTCTTTTTTCAGTTTCTTCTAACTTCCTGTGACTTTCTTCCCCAGATTCTTGTGCCTCAGTATACTTCCTCTTCCAGACATCACAGTTCTGCTTTTCTTGTTCTAAAGAAACCTGGACAGAGCACACACATTTGCAAAGATTATAAGCATAGAAAGCACAGGCTAGATTCATTGCATATTATGATCCTTTTGAGAGATGTTATGAATGATATTCAACATTCATCTTTATTGCTCATCTAATTTGTTTTTATTTTATATTTTATATTTTTTGGATAAGCCACAAAAATATAATTAGTCAGTATTTACTCTTCCACAAGTCTCTGCAGCAGGAAATACAAGAAAGTCTCTGCAGCTGGAAATACAAGAATCAGTTTTAATTTTTGAACCTCACTTATTTCAAAATGTTCTAGAATTACTATGATCTTACATTCCATTCAGTCAAAATGTGATAAGAAAAGATCCTCCCAAGATATTTGAAACTATGTACTTCAAGCATTTTATGGAATTTTCACATACTTCTCTATCGGGCAGAATCATGCCTGTGTATTTTTAAAATTACCAATGCTCAAGTGTGTTTTCTCAGGCTACTGATATAGTATCAAAAGTAATAAATAGTTACTCTTCTAACATGGTGATTATTTTTCGTTTACATTATGAATTAAATGCAAGGTTTTCTCAAAGAACACTTATTAATGCTCAACAGATTGTCATATTCAGCACCACAACAGAATGAGAACCTAGTCAATTGGATTACCTTTAAACTGCTATTTTCTTCCATTAGAGATTCTACTTTCTTTGTATCTTCAACATAAACTGGAGTTTCCTTGATTACAGGAGGTGCTTCTTCAATAGCCTTTTTTGCAGCTTCTCGTTCCTTGACAACCAACGCATTTGCTTCATCAACTTTTTTTTGCATAACTTCCAAAGCGTCTTGCAGTTTTGCTATCTCTTGTGCTTTTGTTTCTTCCAAGTCAGTCTGCGTGATGATTTGAGCAGTTATTATATCTGACAATTAAGTCCGACAATTTCACTCTATTGTACGCCTACAGAATGGTGTAACACGGCAAAATAATAGTATGTAACAACAGGATGCAATAGTAACAGGCAAATTTAGCACGCTAGCAAGAGTTTCTTCTTGTTATATAATGTATCTGTTGATATATCTACACACAGGTGCACAAAGAATGAGACGACACAGGTATGCACTTTGAAAATGTGATTTATATAAATAAAACATGAGCTAAAACATGAGATTACTCTTAGACGTTTTTCCAGTTGCAACCGCCACGTAAGCTCCTCCAACTGCTTTTCAAGCTTATCCTTTGCCTCTTTGAGCGCACCAGTATCCCTTGCAGCCTGCATGTAGTTGAAAAATCATGAAATAAGAGTACACTAATAATTATTGAATCATGAGACATTGTAATAAGAGATGTGTTTTTATGTTTCCTATTGGATTACAAAATAGTATGCTTACCATTTTAAGCTTCCTTAGTTCCTTTTTGGCAACTCTTCCCCTCCATTTGCATTGCGCAACAAGCACCCCTCTTTTCAGCCTTTTATAATATGAAAAAGCTTTATGACAACGCCACCGTGCCTGAGGAGGATAAAGACTAATATTAGGCTCACTTCAATACCATATAAATCATGAACGCATATAGCACACAGGAATTCTAACCTGAATTATTATTGCAGCTTCAGTTTGCTTCCTAAATCTGAATCTCTTACGAGCATCCATAGCTCGCAAAACAGTCTGCACCATGAGCACTGAGACCTTGAGTTTCTTATAGGCCTTTCTAGCATGATGTCCACGTGTGTTCTTCTGAATTTTTACAGCAGCTGCTTGCCTCTTTATTTGCGCATAAATTTTGCATGCCAGTTTACCTAAAATATGAAAATTAGGACATGCGTTTTGAGAATGAATTCTACTCTGCCTAGTGCCTCTTTGTTCCTTCAGATATATCTTTTTTCCTTTATGGATTTTTGATCGGATGGAGCTTGAAACAGGAAACAAGGAAGCATACACTGCTAAGAAGATGTAGTTCAACTCATAAGATTGTTTTCCATTATGAACTTTTGTACCTTGTGTCACCAAGTTTTCAAAATCTTAAATAGTTTTAAGATGCCTCACCTCTACATAGAGACTGTAAAGATATGGCAGCTTTTCTCAATGCAATGAATTGTTTACGAGCAATATGAGTTCGTATTCGTCGTTGTATGACTTTGGCTGCATTATTAAGAACCTCCGCTCGTCGTGCATCCAACTCAGCCATCTGTCCAGCCCTTAGGAATACCTTGGTCTTTCCTATCTGTAAAAGCAAAGTAATCAAATAATCACGAAGACAGGAACTAATCACCGAATCTCATATTGTGAATGCAAATTTTCCTTTTCAATCACATTTGCAGATAACAAGCTAGATACTAATGTGGAGTAGAGGTTTAGATATGATCCCATATGACCTTAGGAACGAACTCTCCTCTGAATTTGTGAATCAGAAATATAAGAACTATACTGATGAAATAGATGATGAATTCACACTGCTACCTAAGCAGGAGGAAAAAAACTAAGATTACCTGAAACCCTTTCAGCCCCCATTTTTCCAGAATCTTCGTGCAAGCAACTTTTTCCTCATAACTGCCATGCAAAAATGAATTTCATTCAGAATCATCTGGTAATCCTAGAGAAAATACTTCTTCAAACAAATTCAGCAAAGGTAAGACATCTCAAAGTACTGTCAGCTCTTGACAATCTGTTCAAACGGAAACAAGGTACATACCTCCCTTGTAAAACCTCCGGCGCTAGGAGCCCAAATCTGTGTATGAATTCAAAGAAAGGGCGACGGGTAGGGAATCCAGCACAACTGATTCTAATTGCCTCTAAAACACCCTTAAAAGAAAAAGCATGTTGGTTATAATCAATAACTATCACAATTAAACAAAAATCTATGCTTTCCCCTCTTTTTCCCAATTCTGGGATTTAGTAAGATGGAGATTACTTACACCACAGCGCAATTGTCGCATAACGTTGTCATTTTCAAATATAGCAGGTTTTAGGAGATTATTAGGCTTTACACATCTGATGTAGTGAGGTTCTGTAGCATTCAGTGTCTCCATCAAAGACTGTAATTGTAACTGCATTTAAGTTTCTAATTTCATCAGCGCAAGAAAATTGACAGTTTCAGAAGGAAGACTAATGATCAGCATATATTAAAGGTAACACAGTTCATCATTTAATAAATCAAATCAGGGCCCATAATGCAACAATACCTTAAAGCGTGAACCAATCGAAGAAAATTTTGACGACTTTGAAGTCTCTTCACCTACTGAAGGGAAGAGTCCTGCTACAAAAGAGCATTTTGAAGCACTTAGGAGGTCTTGATGTTCAGGCACTATATAGTCCTTGTTTTTGTCCAAAAATTGGTCGGATTGATATTGCACCTAATAATAAATGTATTAAATTAGGAAATGTAAATTGCAAATCACTCTATACTGAAATATCTGTTGGGTATTGGACTCACCTCTCCAGCATAATGAGAAATTATGAAATCTGTACGAGACAGTTTGGGCTTGACAAAGCGCTTGTGAACTTTAAATGTCTGATATAGCTTGTTAGAGAATGTTTCGTGTGTTGACTTTGGGAACATACTGGAAAATAGAAAGTAAATAATGAAGACAAACTTTATCATTTAACTTAACCAGAGTTATAATCTTAAACTCAACTAGTACCACACAAAAATAATGAGGAACAGAAAACTTAAGTAACAATTAAGTTGCATACAATATTTTTTCATAATAAAGACCAAAGTGATGGGATATTATCGTACCAAGCTTCATCTAGCAGAGCAACAATTCCACCTGGTTTCTGCAAAGGGAAATACCACAATTATAAAACTAATTGTAACACCAATGAGCAGCATTATTATTTCTTTTCTTAAATGATAAGTTAGAAGTCTGTTCTGGAATTTTCATGCTGGTCAAAAGTTGAGATTGTTTCTTAATTTTTCAAGTGAGGGTGTTTTGTTAGTCACTCTAGATAGACTCATATATTTCACTCACAAGTAGTTTTTTTCCGCAGATCTTTTACCCTCACAAAGATCATAGAGCAATAGTTTCATTATAGCTTCTTTCTCCAGGGAAGCAGAGCAGCATAGAGAATTCCACTATTCAAGTAGCCTAACAACTCAACCTATTGCTGATATACACCTCGTGCATTTATTAGCTAAATTCTAAATTTCTAAAATACCTAGGATCCCATAAGCAAGAAGATATTTCTTTTTGGATAACAATAACCCAATTCATGCACAACCAGAACATTTCTTTTTGATAAGCAGCCATAACAATACTTGCAATCTTAAAAGAAGAAGAACCATCCAATATCTAATGCAACAAAGTTAACAAGACGTTTGTGATATAATTACAGAAAATTTTGAAATCTATGGGGTTTTGCTGTCTGATAACATAGAAGTTCAATTTCTTTTTTCTTTTTCTTTTTGAGAGGTAAGTAGAAGTCCAAATTCTAACCATCTAGTTTGAACTTAAATTCTTTCTTTGGTTATTTGAGAAAAGTGATGCCATTTACCCACTGTTTGGGAGAGTTACAAATGACAGTTTCTTGAGAACAATAACCATACTATTCCCATAAGAGGAAATAGATTAAATCTAAAGAAAATGTGACCAGCAAGAATTGAAACCAAGACCTTTGAGTCTTGAGACCTCAACCTTGCCACTTGAGAAATATTTTTCATTGGATGAAGTTAACATCTGTTTAAACAAACTAATAATTCTCAAGTAGTGTATTCAGAGAAAAGTGCAATTACCTTTTCAATAAGATCTAGAACATCCTGGTTATCCACGAACTCGATGTAGCTCCAATCAATGGCCTCTCTTTTGTATTCTTCTTGTTCCATCTTGAACACATGCTGTAAAGCCACAACAGACTTGAGAAACAATACATACAAAATCAATGCTTACATTGCTAGTAATATCGAAAAGTAAACCTGATTGAAATGTTGCTGCAACTTCTCATTTGTATAATTTATGCAGAATTGCTCAAAGCTGCAAAGCGTGATATAATGAGACTCAAACACGAGTTGCAAATCTTTGAACACTCATGTAAACAATTATTTTAGATGGAACAATGTTATGGTAAATTAGAAAGGCAAGCTAAAGATTAGTAGCTACCTGTTGTGCTTAAAGCTTTCAAAACCATAGATATCAAGCACTCCAATGAGACATTTAGACTGGGGATCTTGTCCAATTGAGACATTTATCTTGTCTACCAACCTGCATTTTCCCAAGAGACAGGACTAATTTACATGACATTTGTGAAATTAGTAAATCAATCATGCACTAGTGGGAACTTACTTCAGGTCTGAATCCACGTGCTGATTAAGGAAAAAAAAAAGGGTACATACACATGCACATATATGTGTGTGTGTACGCACACACATATATATAGATATGACATTTATACAAGGCACATATTTGCTCATCTTCTTTTCTTTCCAGTATATTCCATGGTTAATTTTAATGACTCTAATATCTCAAATCAACATTTTTACTTCAACACAATTGCACTCTTTATTTGTTAGTCTCACAGTGAACAGATCTTTCAATATCTTTGAATTACAATAATTGCTAATAATACTCCCTTTATCCCAATTTATGTGAAGATGTTACTATTTGGGGAGCGAAAGAGTTTTTTCTTTGCCTACAATTTTATTAAAGTCTTTTTAAATATTTTAACTTTTTAACCATGCTGGTATAGTACCTTTTGTGTAGTTTTCAAATATGTAATGTTTGAAAACTAGGTACTTAGACTCTCATACTCTGAATCCCTTTACATAAATTGGGACAGAAGGAGTATATTGTTTTACATTAAGGCATAAAAGTAAATAAACAGATTGAGTCTCCAGCGCCTAGCAAAGAGCCAATAGCTAGTATATTATTCACACATGGTGACGAAAACTAAGCTTCTTACCAATCAAATAGTCTAGAATATATTGTTTTAGCCAGACCATCCCTACTAATTTCAGCATTGCGAGGATCAAGGCTTCGTTTTATCACTTCTTCAGGGGTGATCATCACCCTTTTGCATAACGCATCTTCCAAAGCTACAGGGTCACACCTAAAACATTAGGAAAATCAGAATTTCCAACCATTATCACAGCCACATAACATCTGAATATGAAAGGTGACATTAAGAATCTTACATCAGAAGCTCTGCTGCAGTTTTGAGATGGAATTTGGGTTTGTCCTCTTTAATAACTGATGAATCAGCCTCTTTTCCTTTCGCAAAGTCAATATTACCAAGATGAAGAATCGCAGCAACAACTCTAAAAATTGCTTCCTGAGTGGGGAAAGAGAGAGTTAGAGGTACCCTTTACTTATTCTTTTACCCAGATGCAAATAGAAAAAAGAAGTTGGACGAACTGTGCAAGATAATATACCTGCTCGTGTTTACTAATTCCGACAACATCCATTGCTCTTCTAGTGGCAAGGTACTCATCTGCATCACTCACACCAACAAGCTCATGGCACTTTGACTGGTTAAGATAGTGAAATGTTTTGGGATGTCCCAACTTATACTTCTCAATCTCCTACAATGATTAGGAAGATTGTCAGCAACAGACTGCCACCAAAGAAATTCGATGCAATCCTAAAAGACTTTCATAATGTCATTGAAGTTCTTGTTGCAATAGAAAAGCACCTCTTGGGGGGCCGCACAAAGAAGGTAAAAACAGTGGTAGTTGCGCTCAGGATCAGAAATTTGGCAAACACGGGATCTCTCAAGGAGGTAGGTCCTGATTGCTGCTCCTGATATCCTTCCATGTTTGTCAAACTGAATCTCAACGAATTTGCCAAAACGGCTGCAGAAGTTTTAGGTTAAGGAGAGCATTAAACATCTTCCATCTCATAAGGTAACATAATTGTTATGGTATTGATTATCTTTGATCACAAGTTGACTTCGAAAATAGCGTCTCTACTACTAGGAAGTATAAGATAAGCAAAACAAGCAGTTCAATCTCATATGCACTTTTTTGTGGAAAATATATCTCAGAATAATTAAGCAAGTCGAAAATACATTAACTAGACCACATAAAAATTAAAGGCTGAAATGCAAAGTGCTAAAGAGCTTGACCTGGAATTGTTATTTCTAACAGTCTTCGCATTGCCGAATGCTTCAAGAACAGGATTAGACTGCACTTGAGTGGGTTCATGCAAAAGATCATGAGAGTAAATATTACATTAGCTTAAAATAATCTAAATCAGAAAGTAGAGGATAATTATGTGAAAAAGGAATGGGTGATTGAAAAATTGAAGAGCACATAATAGGTTATCAATGACATGTTATCATACACCAAGGACTTGTTGCTCCACAGTGCGCCCTTCAGTTGCTGCACGGCCACCCAGAAAGGCAAGATATCGCATAAGCATCTTGGTTGTTTCAGTTTTACCGGCTCCACTTTCACCGCTAACCAGAATAGAATTGCTTTTCCCCTCATGGACCATTGCCCTGTTTCCAGCAAAGGCAGTTCAATATATCATGCCAAAAAACGCAAATTATTGTAATTAGTTTGCTTAAACTGGGAGGAACCTGTAAGCAACATCTGCAATGGCAAAGACATGAGGGCTTAATTCTCCAAATGGTGCCCCCTTGTATTGTTGCATCATATGTGTATCATACAAATGAGGCAATTTTTGAAATGGATTTATTGCAATTAAGATATTTCCTGTATAAGTCTGTAATTATATCAAATATTAAGAGATGGGCGCTGTTGTATGTATTGTAGCATAAGAAAGAGCATAAAAATCAGACACAATCCAAACAATAACTACAGTATCTTACGTAAATTTCATTAAGTTCGTATCGAGTTTTGAGGTTCTGCAGCACTCCAGGCTCATGCAAATAGGATAGTTTTGTCATGTCATCGACACCCCCAGCAGGAGCTTCCACATCTTTTGGATAAACTTTTGACAATTTCCTAACAACCTGAAGCATGAGAGGACAACATATCATGATGTGATGTATCAATCCATAAAACAGGATAGTCTGAGTTCTTATCAAACCCGAGATGTTAACTTGCAGGAGGCGGAGACATTATTTGTAGTCACATCTTCTATTAAATAAGGAGTTCAGACAGTCGTCTGGAGATACAAATTGTGACTTATCTTGTTTCTTGTTAAGAGATGATTCACTAAAGGTCCGTACGATACGGTTATAATATTAACTGTTAAACTTATAAGAATTAGATAGCAATAATGATTCCACAAGAAATTTCATGCAGCAGCATGCAATAGTCTTGAAATGATAGAAGCAAAAGTTGGTGTCACCGGAGGTCTATAAGATAAGTCAAAAACCAATTTGTTTTGAGGTAAATTTCTGTAAGCAAGTGTTTGATAAATATCAACAAATGATTTGAGGTAAATTTCTGTAAGCAAGTGTTTGATAAATATCAACAAATGATTTGAGGTAAATTTCTGTAAGCAAGTGCTTGATAAATATCAACAAATGAAAGAAGTAAACCAACAATTAAAATGTATAACAAACTACCTTCTTTCCATCGGTCCTCTCAATCTCTGCTTCCCCATTTGTTGTTTTCTTTACTTCTCCATCAATCCAAGCTACATCAGGGTCCTCAACCCATACATGAGACCCTACTATTATATTAACTGCAGTGCCCTGAAAGCCCAAAAAACAAAAATAAAAATAAAGAAGAGCAAGTATCAATAGAATTGATCACATGAGTGATAAATTTATCTCACATATGATCAAACAATCTCTTATGCCATGCAATGTAACTGAACAAATGCTCTAACACCAAGTGGATTCAAACTCACGAGTAAATCAAACAAAGAGATATAATGTGGTAGACACAAATCTATTTGAGTGTTCTCCACCCGATTATAGCTTACATACATCATTATTTTAAGTAGAGGAACAGCCAGGAAATTTTCCCTTTCATGGGGAGGGGAAAGCCACACGAAATTTTGTAAAATATATTAAGTATGATAAATTATGGAAATTATATTGCAAATTATATATTCACAGAAATATATGTATGAAAATCAATTAGAAAATCTAGATGTAATTATACACACACACACACAAAACAACTTTTTAAGTCACCATTTGCTTAATTATAGGACAACATACTGTACAAAAGGGATACAGATACAGGATACTTAAAAAGTTTGAAATAAAATAGTTTGAGGCATATAGGGCAGACAATCCAAGGCGCAAAGCGCGCGTTGAACATTAGTGCGATGTACATGACAAACAACTTAAGTAATAAGCATCCATGGGCTGACCGTGGCGTTAGCCCCGTGAAACCTTAGCGCCCCATTGTCGTCCGAGCAGTTAAAAAGTCAACTATGCCTTTTATACATTGCATGCAAGTCTAAAGCAATCATACAGAGAAACATACTAGATTTTTTTTTGAACAGTTACTCAAAAATCTTCATACACCGTAAACTTCAATTCAAGATTGCAACCTAATAAACTTAATTTTACCTTTCCTTCCACCTGTTACGGTGTAGAAGGACAAATTAGAATGATAATTTTCGGATAGACTGATGGTAGAGATGGATTGAAGATTTGAATTTTATGGATTCGGAATTCTAGGGCAGCGACCTCAATTGCTAGTAAATGGGTTGAAAATTAGATATTCATACACATTTAGTGAATTTCTTAACACATACTCAAGGTCTAGGTCAAAGCTACTAGGTTCGGCCAAACCCGTATGTGATACTCTACATCCGCCCCTGACCGGTAGTCCTGTAAAATATGTCCTCATGCAAAACCAGACTAGTAACAGTTAACACTTCCTTTGTGATTGAAACGTGTGCATATCAATACATACCCATAGTAAGTTACAATATCCCACACTTTCCGTTGGATAATATCGTCCTTTATTATAAAAATTCCCTCTTCTATTATGAACAATTTCATCAACTTTTCAAAATCCACAGAAACTCAAGGCTGAATTTATTGCATTTGATGATCATGGATTCCTAAAAGGCATATATAATTCTAAAGAACAAAATTTCGTCACCGGTTATTATCTACAATATTGTTAATGTAATGGTTGAAAAATAACTTAAAAGTTGAATTAAAGGGAAAAAGGGCAGTCACAAAAGGCCCCGTGGCCTGTAGGTCACACACCGAGGTTGGTCTTCGTCAAACTTAAGAGTTGAATGAATTTAATAAATTTGAATTCCTGAACGTTTCAAAATAGAAAAAAGACAATGACGAGAGAATAACATTTGATTCTGGGGGCGTACCATTGATGTGATGCTGAAAATTCAAATCATTCGTCCAAAAACAATGGGCAGTGGAAATAGAGAGGAAAGTGATTGAGATATTAATCTGGAAATTGTTTGTGACAAAACAAACTCTCTCTGTTGGCCTGGGTGTGTTTGATCCAACAGTAAATTTCTGAGTACTCTTCGACAGAGAGACATTGTTGAGATAAGGAAGGCCTGCAATTTCGGATCCTCTCCCATTTCTCTGCCCTTCACTACCGTTCTTCTCTCCCTCTCTCTATCTCTCCCCATGCATCCACTTTTACTCGCACGTTGCTTCCCCCTTTGCGTTGGCTCTATTTTATTTTTATTTTTTTTATAGATAAAATATTATAAAGTAGTATACAGTTTAAAATCTAATTACCATACATAACTATAGTTTGCGTAATTATTATTTGTAAATTGTTATCACCTTGTATGACTTGTATTCAAACGCGTAACGAATACAACCAACGCGAAATACAGAAAAATAGATTGCTCTTATTTAGTAACGGAGGCCGGAAAAAAGAAAGTGGCGGAGACATGATTTTCGCTAAGGGGTTCAAAAAAGGAAAAAGTTAAAAATAATTGTAGGTAGTGAAATTGAACCAATGACTTTACAAAAGTTTTGAATCCCCTTGACCACTAAGCTATGCTTTTGGGTTGTACCAAGGGTATTCAAAACATAATATATAGAGGTAAAAAACAGATTTTGCCTTATATATATAGTGTAATTTTTCGGCGAATCCCCTTCCGCCCCCCTAAATTCGCCCCCGCTCTTGTTGAGAGTCGAACGCAAGACATCCCTAACCCAACTGCGCTTGTTGCTCTCTTGTTTCAGTTCAAAATAGTTAATCTCATGTTTCAGTGTTACATGCGGATTTGTTATAAAATTCAAATGTAGCTACAAATGATAATTTTCTAAAAGTATAGCTACGACCAGAGTCGGATTCAGAATTTAAAGTTTATGAGTATTTACCCGTAAAACGATACAGTTGAATTTACACGTGGTTTATAGACAAGCGAATCTATTTGATTCCAAAATGATAAATAAAATAAATAAAAATACAAGACTTACGTTGAAATTGAGATAAGATAGTGAATAGCCTGATTTCGGGAGCGGAGTTTCCGAAGGCAGTAATAGCAATATCAATAAGCAAGAAATTGAATGTTATTGAGCTTTGGAACAGTATATAGCATAAGTTTGTCAGAGAATTCGTGTCCCTACAATGACTGTTGAAATCACTATTTATAGTTGCACATAGGGAACAAAGTCCTAGGATCAAACCTCTTTTAAATGACAATAATGGGGGCCATTAAAGAATGTATAACGGCATGCTATAAATGCCATAATTCTCTATAACAGATGGTGTATTTAATATTATAGAATATTCTTCATTGGATGCTACCGGGTGGCAGGCACTAATTTGCCTTCATTAGTAATATTCCCTTCGGAGGCTCTCCGCTGCCAACTGAAGTTGCTGCCCCCGGTCTTGGTTCCCACCTCTCTCACTTTTCGTTTATCTCTGGTTCCACATGTCACTCTATTATGCGAGTATTTAATGTAAATAGATTTTACCTTATACAGATAGTCCTCATGCTTTCCGGTGGCACATCCTTGTGTCATCAGGAAGTTGGTGAAGATACTTTTCTTGGCGGGAAATTTTTCTGATCTCCTCTGAAAAGTTTCTGACATTTGATTAGACGCACGTCTCTCGGCATTTAATACCCTGAACACGCGTCATTCCACGATTTAGCAGTACTTTCGCCGATTCTCGAGGTAATCATGGCCACGATTTTAGCCGCCTATTCCTTTACTTATACGCTTCAATCTTCTTCTTTTACACTTCACAATTTTTCGAACTCTCTCAACTTTTCTTACTCAACTCTCTCGTGCTTTCAATTTCTTTAACTTTATTCTCCAGAGAAACCCTTATTTCCTTCTGCTAACTATGTCCCTCTCTTCCAAAAACTCCAGCTCTTCAAAGAATAAGGAAAGCATTGATGATGCTGCACCTCTTACGGTGAGCACCATTATCACCAGAAAGTTCAGTACAACCAATGATTTTGAGGAGAAATTTCCTTTTGCTTACTCCCGCACATAGGTTGCTGGTGCGTACCCTTCTTCCATCCGTCCTTCTAGCATTCCTGCTATGAAGGAAGACTGTGGCTACCATGATTTGAAAATCATCGCTCCGTAACTTTCCCCAAGAAGGGTTTTACATATGTTTACATGTATCCCTAGTCTCATTCTCATTGAGCGGGGGACTTGAATCCATAATCTTGGAGTTTTGCTTCTATTATCAAGTCTTCTTGGCGCATGTGAGCCCTTGTGTGTGTATGACGTAGCCTGTCTTTGGCGGCTATGCCAGGAGACGGGGGAACAACTTTCCCTAGCTCGACTGATGAACCTTTATTGCCCCAAGATTTTCTATGGGGGAATGATAAACTTCAGCAAACGTGGTCACCATGCTTTGCTCACCAGTATGGATGACGACAACGACCATGGATGGATGGAACAGTTCATTATAGTTGCCACCAGGGATATCATCCCGGCCATAACTCCATCCTTTCCTGAATAATGGAATCGTACACGTAAGTTCAACGTTTGTCTTTTCTCTGATTAAAGATCGTTTCATGTTGTTACTGATCCTCCTCTTTTCATTATTTCAGCATCTCGGTGGACACCACCAAGGGTTGAAGTCTTGGACCAATGGGTCCATAAGATTTTGGATGTTACTATGCCTGCGATCCACTGGTGGAAAGAACTGGCCCTTAAATATGGATGGAAGGCCAAAAATCATGGTAAGTTGATTCTCAAACTAATCTTGTTTTTATCTTGCGTATAAGAAAACTAGTTAACTTCTTTTTTTGTTGAATTCTGGTCTTTCGATCCATAGGATTCTGTTATCATCCCCCAGGAAGACGTTTTGGCTGATCCCATAGAAGCGTCGAGGTTTCTGCAGGTGGCCTTCGCCCGAACGGGTGTCATCAGACCTGCTTCCAGTGTAAGTGCTTCCTCTCAGAGTCCCCGGCCGGAGAACAAGCAACAAAAAAAGGCGACGTTCCTATTCGACCGAGGGTAAAAATAAAAAGGTGAAGAGCACCCCGCCTGAACCAGCCGCAGACACTGTGGTGATCGATGATGATAGGGGAACCCGTGATGAAAGGGCTTCTCTATATAGAAGACGACGACCTGCAGCAGCTCAACAAAATGCTCAATATTTTGAGTTAGTTACACCAACCGAGGACGATGTCCAGACGCTCTAGGGGAGTGTGATATAGTGGAAGATGACAACTCTCGCTTTCGAGTTCCAATCACTGCTCCTAATACTGTGAAGCTGAGTGTCATGCCTTTTTTGTCTTCGGTTAATGAGAAACCAATAACTAGCATTGTTTTTGCTGCAGCTGCTTCTCAACCCATAATGCCATCAACTTCATCTCCTTCTTTGCCAACCATGCCTTCGCCACCAGCAACTGCTATATCATCTCCACCGGCTGTAGACACCGGAGAGGAATATGTCCCTCCTCCCTAGTCCCTATTCCCCAGTCCATGGGAATTTGGGGTATAAACTATCTGCCCCTGATGTTTGGCATATTTCGATATGTGTTGATGTTACTTTACCCATGTTTTAACCGCTTC
>AWOL01S0011885.1:36977-60229 GCA_000715115.1 Nicotiana otophora | reverse complement strand
TCAGTCAATGGCGGTAGGGACTGAATCAGACCTAGAGAACCAGAATAACTACTATAAAGACCTGGTATAGATGAACCCTTAACTGATGGAGCACAGGATGTACTCTAAAGTGATAGGGAACTGGGAGATTACTGACTCGGATGAGCACTGTATGAACCATGGCTAGCTGATGCACCACGATAAACCGGACGAGCCCTCTGAGCAGGCTTATAAGGACGACCTGTGGGGACTAACCTATAGAAGAGAACTGAGAACTCATGCAACGTAAGTGGTGCAGCGCTAGCTGGCCTGCTCAACCCACAGGCCTCTCCCTATCTGTAGGTTGCCCCCGTTAGCTGAAAAGTAGTGAATGAAACTCCAGTGGTCTCCAAAATACCTACCGTGCGAAGGATCCACTGAAACTTATCTCTAAACTCCCGAGCATCCTCTGACTCGGTCCCACTTAACTTTGGAGGCTTAAGCCTCCCAAACCACTATGATCTATTCTATTCCTATTCACTCATAGGTGGGCCAACCTGGTCCCGAGTAGTTGTAACCGGCTGGGCTGCTAGTACCCCTAGTGTTTGGAATCCCGAAACTGCTCGGGAGTATGGGTAGTGGGAGTCTGAGCACAACTCCCAGCCAGAGAAGTGGCTGGTGCGGCCGGAACAATCAATATCTGGCCAAATCATCCTAAAGGTATGGAATCACAATGGGCACAGCTACAAGCCTCACCTCCGCCTCTATCGTGGCCCTAGTCTCTCGCAACCCTAGCTGGTGGTATTGGTGGTCGTTTGCCCGATCCGGTTGAAAATTTATTCACCATTTGTGAGAGAATAGAATAATAGAAGTTTAGTTTCCTAAATCAATAAATCTACACGACAAGAATAAAAGCAAGTGAAGTTTTCTGAACATCCAACACCAGTGGCCTCTCTTCTGCTGGTAGATATGCTAAACTCCCCAAACTCTCTGCCCGGTGACTCAAAGCATCGGCCACCAAATTGGCCTTCCTCGGATGGTACAAAATAGTGATATCATAGTCCTTAAATAGCTTCAACCACCTCCACTGATGCAAGTTAAGATTGTTTTTCTTGAACAGATGCTGCAAACTCCGATGATCGGTGTAAATCTCACAAGGAACACCGTACAAATAGTGCCGCAAATTCTTCAAGGCACGAACAATAGCTGCTAACTCAAGGTCGTGGACATGATAGTTCATTTCATGCACCACCAGCTATCTGGATGCCTAGGCAATCACCCTACCCTCTTGCATCAACACCGCGCCGAGACCAATCCGCGACACATCACAATATACGTTAAGACCCTGAACGTGTAGGCAATACCAATACTGGGGCTGTAGTCAAAGCTATCTTAAGCTTCTAAAAGATCTCTTCACAATCCTCTGTCCACCTGAAAGAAGCACCCTTCTAGGTCAGCCTGGTCATAGGTGCTGCAATGGATGAGAATCCCTCTACAAATCGATGGTAATACCCCGCCAAACCAAGAAGACTCCGGATCTCTGCACTGCTTTAATCTTTTTCGGATCCATTTGGATCCCATCACTCGATTCTACATGACCCAAGAATGCCACTGAGTCTAGCCAAAACTCACACTTTGAAAATTTTGCATACATTTTATTTTCTCTCAAGGTCTGAAGCATAGTCCTCAGGTGCTGATCATGATCCTTCCGAGTCCGGGAGTACACCAGAATGTCGTCAATAAACACAATGACGAATAAGTCAAGATAAGGTCGGAACACATTGTGCATCAAGTGCATAAAATCTGCTGGGGCATTGGTCAGCCCAAAGACATCACAAGGAACTCATAGTGACCATAGCGAGTCCTGAAGGCAGTCTTCGGGATATCTGGCTCCCAAATCTTCAATTGATGATAGCCTGAACGTAAGTCAATCTTGGAAAACAATCTGGAACCCTGTAACTGATCAAATAGGTCATCAACACGAGGCAAATGATACATATTCTTCACTGTAACTTTGTTCAACTCGCAATAATCAATGCACATACACATAGAACCATCTTTTTTCCTTCCCTAACAAGAATGGAGCACCCCAAGGTGACACACTAGGCCGAATGAAGCCCTTATAAAGAAAATCATGTAACTGCTCCTTCAACTCCTACTATTCAGGATGAGCCATACGATATGGAGGAATAGAGATGGGTTGAGTGCCCGACAACAAATCAATGCCAAAATCAATATCTCTGTCGGGCGGCATGCCCGAAAGATCAGTTAGAAACATATGTGGAACATCCCTCACTAGTGGAACTAACTCAATTGTAGGGGTATCAAAAAATGACATCTCTCACATAAGCTAGATATGCGTCACACCACTTCTCAACCATTCATTGAGCTTTAAGAAATGAAATAACTCGACTGGGAGTATACTCTAAGGTACCTCTCCACTCTAATTGTGGTAAACCTGGCATAGCCAGCATCACGGTCTTAGCGTGACAATCTAGAATAGCATAATGGGCGGCAACCAATCCATGCCCAAGATAACATCAAAGTCTACCATGCTAAGTATAATAAATTGGCTCTGGTCTCAAAACCACTACGATCAATCAAACATGACCGATACACGCGGTCCACAACAAGCGAATCTCCCGCAGGAGTAGACACATAAATAGGGGAACTCAGAGAATCTCGAGATACGCCCAAATATGGGGCATAATAAGAGGACATATAGGAATATGTAGAGCCTTGATAAAATAAGACTGGCGCGTCTCTATGACAAATCAGAACAATACCTGTAATGATAGAGTCGGAAGGAACTTCCTCTTCACGAGCCGGAAGAGCATAATATCTGTCCTAGCCTCCCTCTCTAGGGCGACCTCGACCTCCCCGACCTCCACCTCGAGGTGGCTGAGAAGTCTACGGAGGTGCACCCCTCCTAAGTCTGGGATGATCCCTCACCATATGGCGAGTGTCGCCACACTTCAAACAACCCCTTAAAGGGTGTGGCTGTTGTGACTGACTCGGGCCAGGTCTGCTGGAGTGGCCGCTAAAATCACCCCGAGCCGGAGGCACACTAGATACTGGCGGTGCATAATAAGGATCCCGGGGTCTAGTAGGGGCTGGAACACCACTAGCGACTGGAAGAGCTGAATGAACAGGGTGACTAACATAACCCCTACCATGTCAAACTGTAGCTGGGGCACGAGTACAACTGTAAGTGCCAGACTCTCGAGACCTCTTGGCCTACCTATCCTCTTTATTCTGAGCAAGCAGGCCCTCCAATATCCTGGAAATACTCACAACCTACTGATAAGAACTATCCATCTCTAACTCCCTGTCCATACTAATTCGGATACTGGGGTGGAGTCCCTCAATAAACCATCGAACCCTCTCTCGAACTGTGGCAACCAAGGTCGGTGCATGTCGGGCCAAACAACTGAAGCGGACTGCATTCTCTGACACAGTCATAGCACCCTGGCGTAGATACTCAAATTCCGCGCGACATGAGTTCCTGAGGCTATGAGGTGACATACTCTCTCAAAAACATATCCGAGAACTGAGTCCATGTAAGTGAAGCTGCCTAATCTGGACTACTCAACTCATAAGCACGCCAACACGGATAGGCTGCTCTTCTAAGCTGGGAGGTGGTAAATGAAACCACACTTATCTCTGCTACTCCCATAGTACGAAAAATACAGTTCCACTCCTTAAGAAAATCCTGAGCATCATCTGTATCCAATCTACTGAAAGTAGGTGAGTGGTACTTCTTATACTTCTCAAGTCTGAGCTGATCCACCTCAGAAGCGGCTGTCCTAGTCTCGTGTTGAACCGGAGCTATCGGCTGCATAGGGATGCACTCTGGGCATGGTCAACATGGACCCTCTACTCAGGAGTACGAGCTGCGGGAGTCTTTGCCCCTCCCCCGGCCAGAGATGTGGAAGGAGCAAGTG
Source organism: Nicotiana otophora (assembly GCA_000715115.1). Taxonomy (NCBI): domain Eukaryota; kingdom Viridiplantae; phylum Streptophyta; class Magnoliopsida; order Solanales; family Solanaceae; genus Nicotiana; species Nicotiana otophora. The sequence goes on along the minus strand of AWOL01S0011885.1, from coordinate 56,327 downwards.
GAATCAGTCCAGCCTAATCTAAGGTGCTAAATATGCTCAGAAACTGGGCTAGAGTCTCCTGGATAGCTGGTGTAGAAAAAGGCACCTCAGGTGACTGCCCTCCAGCTGGAGTTACTGGGGCCTCCTCTGTCGCAGCGCATGGGGGTGCTTCGGCTGCTCTATGAGTTATCGGACCTGGCCTCTCGCGGCTCTAGCACAGGGCCCGGGTGCCCGTTCATCAGATCCTCCGGTACGGGTCCTCACCATCAGTGAGAAAGAATATAATACAGATGTTTAGAATTTTTTGATGTCAACAAACATCACATGACAAGGAATCAAAGAAGTATAATTTTTCCTAACAGTTCCATAGCCTCCCGAAGATAAGTACAGACGTCTCCGTATCGATACGTGAGACTCTAATAAATTGGCTTGTGACTCATGACACCTATGAACCTAGAGCTCTGATACCAACTTGTCACGACCCAAACTCCCTTTGTATAACGTCGTGATGACACCTAGTCTCTACGACTAGGTAAGCCTAAACAATTGCGGAAATAACAATACGGAAGTAAAACTTGGAAATTAACAGCAGTGGATAACTGAATAACTAGTAACAATGCCACTTGGCATGTACAATAACCAATACTCTATAATTCACAGTCTTCCCAAAACCCAAAATATCATGAGTTACAAGCAACTAAAGAGAAATAGTATCTCTATACACCAAAGTCTAACAAAACGAAATACTGGAAGTGTTTGAGATGGGAATAATAGAGGGGGACTCTGAGGTATGCGGACGCGGGAGATATATCTTGAAGTCTCAAGTCTCCAAAACTATCTCGACTCACTGGTAATGCGGCTGATAGCGAACACCTGAATCTGCACATAAAATATGTGCAGAAGAGTAGCATGAGTACACCATAATTGGTACCTAGTAAGTGCCAAGCCTAACCTCGGTAGAGTAGTGACGAGATCAGGTCTGGGCCCTACAGGGATATAATAACAAGACAGATGATATATTAACAATCAAGTAAAATTGGAGAAATTAACAGTAAGAAATCACAGAGAAACAACAACACAAGAACAATGTCATAACAACAGGGGGCGCTCCCGAGATTCTGTCTCGTAGTCCCAAACGTAAATGTGCAGGGAGATCTCCAAAGGAACCCCCTCATAGTCTCAAAAGTAAATGTAGAGGGAGAATTGTCGAGGTACCTCCTCGTAGTCTCAAAAGTAAATATGCAGGGAGAACAACTGAGGAACCGCATCGTAGTCTCAAAAGTAAATATGTACGGAGAACTCCCGATGAACCGCCTCATAGTTTCAAAAGTAAATACACAGCTCAAACCGATAAATACAATAGTTAACAGCAAGATTTCTACAGTTATACTGATAAAGAACAAGGCAAAAGTAGGAAATCAACTAGGCATGCTTCACATAGTTCAAATAAGTATCTAAAGCACGTAGACATGTGATATTAGACTAAACAGGATAGCTACACATAATGGGATAGCTTAATTAAGAATGAAAAACATGATAATACTCATTTAAACATTATAACATAATTTAAAGGAAGAACATATTATTACTCAGTAAAATAAATCGGGTTTTTCAACAAATAGCCCGTGTACGTATTCGTCACCTCACGTACACAACGCTCACATATCACAACAGTACCAAATCCTAAGGGGATTTCCCCCACGCAAGGTTAGGCAAGCCACTTACCTCGAACCAAGCTCAATCAATCTGTAACAATGCCTTTTCCACGAATATCCGACACCGAATGGCCCAAATCTAGCCAAAATCAATTACATACCATAAATACAACTGTAAGAAACTAATCTAATTAATCAAATCAAAGCTAAAGCAAGAAATTAGAAACCGGCCCAAAACGTCTCCCCGGGCCCACGTCTCGGAATCGGGCAAAAATCACAAAATCTGAAAGCCCATTCACTCACGAGTCCAACCAAACAAAATTTATTAAAATCCGACCTCAAATGACCACTCACAACACAAAATGAAACTCTTCAAATCCCTAGCCTCAAACTCCCAAATTCCACCTTAAATACACACTAACTAGGTGGAAAAATAAATAGGGAAGCAAGATTATTGATGAAAAATGAATACAAGAATCTTACCTCAGTAATCTCTTCAAAAACCCTCTCAAAAGCCTCCAAAGTCCGAGCTCAAAATGATAATAATGTCCAAAAATCTCGAAGTCTCGGTTAAGTAGGTTCTGCCCAGGCATTTCCGCACCTACGGAGCCTGGGCTCGCATCTATGCGGCCGCTTGTACAGCGAAAAGAGTGCTTCTATGCAAACCACTTACTCCCCTCTACCTCCGCACATGCAATGAAGGGGCCGCACTTGCGAGTGCGCGCCTGCAGAATCCTGTCCGCTTCTGCGGTCTCGCTTCGCACCAGCGATCAGCCTGGCGCATCTGCGGGCATCACATATGCGGCCTTTCCCATGCACCTGTGACCCCTAACTAATTTACCCAACTCTGCTTCTGTGCCATATTTCTCGCACATGCGGTCAGCCTTGCGCATGTGCGATTACACCAGAACCAGCAACTTCAACCATTTGCCCAAGTTAAAATTCAAATCGTTAACCATCCGTAATACACCCGAGGCCCCCGAGACCTCGACCAAACATACCAACAATTCCTAAAATACCACACGAACTTAGTCGATCCCTCAAATCACATCAATCAACAACAAAAACATGAATCACCCACCAATCCAAACTTAATGAACTTGAAACTTCAAATTTCTACAACTGATATCGAAACCTATCAAACCACGTCCGATTGACCTTAAATTTTGCACACAAGTCATATTCAACATTACGGACGTGCAAAAACTTCTGCAATCTGAATTCGACCCCGATAACAAAAAGTCCACTTCCGGTCAAAATTTCTAAAAATTCAACTTTCGCCATTTCAAGCCTAAATCAGCTACAGACCTCAAATTCATAGTCCACACATGCTCATAAATCTAAAATGGATCTAACGAAACCGAAGGATCTAACGAAACCGACAGAATTCCATTCCGGAGTCATCTTCACATAGTTCCAACTACTCTCAAAATCCTAAGACTTAAGCTTCCGTTTTAAGGACTAAGTGTCCCAACTCATTCCGAAACCAAAGACAAGACCTCCTGGCAAATCACATAAGTAGAAACATGTACGAGGAAAGTAGAAAGTAGGGGATCAGGGCTATTATGCTCAAAACGACCGGCCGGGTCATTACAATCAGACCTGGGAGACTTCGATTTTGACCGACGAATTGAAGTAATTGCTATTAGTCCAAGAATGCAAATACGTACATGTGTCACCATATGTACATTCCCCTTTAATCCAATTATTGCGAATCACATTGTGCTGCTGATGTGGTGATGGCGCTGGCTATACTTTTGTAACAATATACCAAATTCACTAATAGGCGAATTTTTAAAAATGAGAGGAAGATAAATACATCTTAGAAATCAGTAAAGTCCAAATCAGTATACACACATTTCACAGATGCATGGAACTTATGATAAATCAGCATACACACACACACATATACATACAAGCATACGTTTCACCAATGGACCCAAAGGCTTATGCTATATGAAATACAATTTCTACAGTTGCAACGGATAAAATGCAATTAAGCCAAAAGAGCTACAATTGCTGGGATCATTACATGCATGCAAGAAGAGGAAAGTATACCTGAGGGATTAACTGATGGAGAACGAAAATCAAATTTCTCCCGTATCAGCTTTAAATTCTTAGTAGTTTCCGCGTTCGACTTCCGTATCTCCTGAGGAAGTGCCAACAAATGCCCTTACTGAGTATCCAATCGTTTGGAAGTATTCGACATAAACTGGAGGAGCTACGTTCCCAGAGCATGAATTTCAGGATTTGAATCTGACATGCTTGAACGACGGAGCCCTTGGCAGTTGATACCCTAACAATGACTAGAGGAACTGGCATGAATTGAAAACATAAAAACACCCCTTTGTCTAAGCCGTTTCTTTCTGTTCAAGTAATAGGTTCAAAATCTACATATATGAATCTATATCTATCTATATCTATACTATATTAAAAGCACGAAACCTCTTAGCGAAATATCGTTCGCCTTTTTTACCATTTAAAAATAAATTTCACATTGGATAAAATAGTCTTTTAATTAGTTCTCTAATATTTAGAACTTTAAAATTGACGAAATTTTTTGCTTATTAAATATTTCCTTATTTGAGGTAGGTAAGAAGTTCTAAATTTTAGGTCTTTAAATCAATTGGTATTTTACCGTATATAAATTCTTTCCTTGTTTAAACTCTATCAAATATTTATAAATCTTTCATATTATTTTAGTGGATGCTGATTCTGTGGGGGAAAAAAACTTAAACTAATGTGTGTGTGTTTTAACGATATTAAAGTATTAATAGATCATACAACGTTTATGCCTAATATTTAAAAGGTCACGTGTTTAGGACTTTAAATAAGTAATATAATTTTTCAACGTTTAGTTGTTGTAGAAGTTGAAAAATATCAACCACGAAAGATTTGATAATGTTGAAAAATATTTAAAAGGCCACTTGTTTAGGAATTTAAATAAGTAACATCAACCACGAGATCTTGAAATATATAACAAGAAAACTTTATCATGGATAAAAGGTGCAAATTTATGTGTAAAATAATGGTTAATACTTTAGAAGTTATCCCTTTCTTGCACCTAATTGTTTTGTTAAATCTTTATATTGGACTTTAAACTCGATTAATATTTTTTTATTATCCTACATAAATAATTTTTTATTTGAATAATGTAATATAATCGTAATCCTTTTCATGTTATTATATGTGAACTATAATAGTTCATATTGTATTTGAACTACTTTTCTCTCAAACAATATTCTTTTAATTAGTAAATTTTTATGTATAATATATTTAAAATTATACTTNGAAAAATATCAACCACGAAAGATTAGCTAAAGTTGAAAAATATTTAAAAGGTCACGTGTTATGACTTTAAATAAGTAATATAATTTTTCCATGTTTTGTTCTTCTAAAAGTTATAAAAAGATCAACCACGAGATCTTGAAATATATAACAAGAAAACTTTATCATGGATAAAAGGTGCAAATTTATGTGTAAAATAATGGTTAATACTTTAGAAGTTATCCCTTTCTTGCACCTAATTGTTTTGTTAAATCTTTATATTGGACTTTAAACTCGATTAATATTTTTTTATTATCCTACATAAATAATTTTTTTATTGAATAATGTAATATAATCGTAATCCTTTTCATGTTATTATATGTGAACTATAATAGTTCATATTATATTTGAACTACTTTTCTCTCAAACAATATTTTTCTAATTATTAAATTTTTATGTATAATATCTTTAAAATTACACTCAGTAATTAAAACAAATGACATATAATATTTTGAAAATATAGAAGATAAATAGAGAGGGGGCGAGAGAGAGACTAGAAAAGTAGTATTTGGTTTGAAAAGTAGTATTTATTTATATGGTTAATACCAGGCCCATCCGATTTTACTATTTGACTGAGACCGGGAGGTTGCATCGAATGACGGTCTCATAATGGAATAGACTAAATCACGAGGATAAGGTACCGAGTTCAGAATCGAGGTACCTGTCGAGATCGAGGCTAGTAGTGATCGAAGCCAAATGAGACAGACATCGAACAAAGATCGGAGATAACAAAATAATAGAAAGGCGATGTATCGGTGACTGGTCGAGGATCATGGCGTAAATCTTGGAACGGATCAAATCATAAATGGTTAATTAGCTAATCGTGAGATTTCTTTCTGTAATTAGAATTATACCATAAGTGGAATTCCTCTACTATATAAAGGGGATTCTAATCATTTGTAAGACACGGTGGACAGGCACAAAAGAAATGTAATTCTCTTTCTCGTTTACATTATTGTTCATCAGCTTGCTACACTTTAATTGTTCTTGAATCAACCAGTTTAACGGTGTACACACTCGAGGGCTGAGTTCCATTCTAACATTGGTTTGCTTTACTTTATTGTTAATTTATATTACTCATCCTCACTTTTATCAATTGGTATTAGGAGGAATCACGTGTCCTTGAAACCACATTATAAGTTTAATTGTTATCCAATTTGAAGAGTAAACAGTTTGGTGCCCACCGTGGGGCTACTAATAATAGTGATTGCTTAATACTGATTCCAATAACACACACTGCTTTACACTTGTTCTCGTAAGTATCTTTGTTTTCGGGATAAATATGTCAAACTCACAAGCAGAGCCTACACATGGTGACAACGCCCTCGGATTTCATGGGAAAAAATACAATATAGCCGACCTAGGGATCGAGGTGCCTCGGGATGACCTCGAGGAAGCACTAATTTCAAATCCCATCGATGTCAGTTCACATGTTGCCCTAAATGCAATTTTGGGCGTTGATCCCAAAGGTAGCATACACAGAGAAGTTTGATCAGGTGGACGAGATACGCAGGATGGAGAAGATTGTGGAGTTAGCCTCCAATTGATATTCTAAATGTTACAGGCTCAACAAGCCGCAATAGCACAACTACAAAATCAGTACCGAACACCGAGTAGGATCGAACCAAAAGTCTTTCACCGGATCGAGCTTGTGCCGTAATGGTCGAACGCCAATGAATCGGGGACTGACCCCGCTGCCAATATGAAAATACTCGAGGAGCTCACCAAACAGATTGAATTGGGAGAAAAGAAAATCGAGGAAAATGACAAGAAAGTGGAGACATACAACTCCTGGGTTGACCAAATACCAGGGGCACTGCCGTTTCTAAAGGGTATGGATTCAAAGAAATTTGTACAGAAGCCTTTCCCTCCGAATGCCAAAAATTCCTAAGTACAATGGAAATGACTAGGAAGACGATGAGATTGAATCTGCTCTACTAAAGAAATTTGGAAAAACCTTGTCGCAAGGAGTAATGAAATGGTACCACAATTAGCCACCTAATTCCATCGATTCATTCGCCATGCTTGCCGACTCCTTCATAAAGGCACATACCGGAGCGATATAGGTTGCGACTAGAAAATCGGACCTCTTCAAGGTGAAACAAAAAGACAACAAAATGTTGAGAGAATTCGTATCTCGGTTCTAGATGGAACACACGGAACTACCACAGGTCACAGGCGATTGAGTTGTTTAAGCCTTTACTCAAGGTTTGAACAAACGAAGTTTAGTGGCATCACGACAGCTAAAGCAGAATTTAATTAAATATCCAGTGGTAACCTAGGCCGACATACATAATCGGTACCGGTCAAAGATCTGGGTCGAGGATGATCCATTGGGGACCCCTTCCGGTTCTGCTTATCCAAACAGGCCCGTCGGTAGAACTCAAAGGGATATCGACAGAGAACCCCAGTCGAGCAGAGATCGGTATCAACCATACAACGCATATCGTAGAAACAGCGGCCTAGGATGCAATTTTATCCGAAATGATCAATGGAACGATTGAAGACAGAGCTCTCGAGGGTTCGTGAGCAAAAGTGGATTCGATAAACATGCCAATCCCACAAAAGTACCACTATTATCAGAATACAACTTTAGCATCGATGCATCAGGTATGGTGTCAGCCATTGGGAGAATCAAAGATACTAGATGGCCAAGACCCCTACAAACTGATCCATCCCAAAGAAACCCCAATCAAATATGAAAATACCATGGTACACATGGTCATAAAACTGAAGACTGCAGACAACTAAGGGAAGAGGTGGCACGTCTATTCAACGAGGGTCACCTTCGGGAATTCTTGAGTGACCGAACTACAAATCATGTCAGAGACAGGGATGCAAACGGGAAAAATGAGTAGGAAGAACCACATTACGTGATTCACATGATCGTTGGTAGGGTCAATATTCCACAAAGGCCAGTGTTCAAATACACTAAAGTATCAATCACCAGGGAAAAACGAACTCGAGATTATGTGCCAGAAGGCACTTTATCATTCAATGATGATGAAGCAAAAGGGATATCACAACCCTACAATGATGCTTTGGTAATATCTATCCTTATGAATAAAATTTAGGTTAAACATGTTTTAATTGATCCGGGAAGCTCGGCCAATATTATTCGATCGAGGGTCGTGGAGCAGCTTGGCCTACAAGATTAGATCGTACCCGCAGCTTGGATTCTCAATGGCTTCAATATGCCGAGTGAAACAACTAAAGGTGAAATCATCTTACTAGTAAATGTAGCCGAAACTATTCAAGAAATGAATTCCATGTGTTCGAAGGCAATATGAGATACAACGCACTGCTCGAAAGACCCTGGATTCACAACATGAGGGTGGTGCCCTCAACCCTTCACCAAATGCTGAAGTTCCCAACACCGGATGGAGTACAAATTGTGTATGAGGAACATCACGCTGCCAAAGAGATGTTCACGGTTGACAAAGTGATACCGGTATCGGCGCTTTTGTCAACAAAGGGATCAGAGTCCAAAGGAAAATAGGAAGCGAAATAGCAACCACAGCTACCATCTTCAACTCAATCGGGGAGGTAGGGAACGGATGAGGACTATGACTATTGGATCCCTCGATCCTTCATAATCCCCGAGGATTCTGACGCCACCAAATCGACAGTCGAGGAATTGGAGCAAGTCATACTGATCGGACATCTACCCGATTGAAAGGTATACCTGGGTACGGGGTTAACCACCGAGCTCAGGGAAAAACTTATTAAATTTCTTATTAATAATATGGATTATTTTGCTTGGTCTCACCTAGATATGACATGGATCCTGCCGGAAATCGCTACACATCGACTGAGCTTGGGCCCGAAGTTCCACCCGATAAAACAAAAGAGAATACCCCAGTCAGAGGTAAAACATGTATTCATCAAGGATGAGGTAACGAAACTTCTCAAAATCGGATCCATTCGGGAGGTTAAATATCCCGAATGGTTAGCAAACGTAGTCGTAGTCCCTAAAAAGGGAAATAAACTTAGAATGTGCGTAGACTATAAAGATTTAAACAAGGCATGTCCTAAAGACTCTTTTCCTCTGGCGAATATCGATCACATAATCGATTGAAGGGGAATGATATAATAATTTAAGTAGGAGAAGTATCACTTAGCAGCCAATTAATTCATCAACAATAAAATGAGCAACTAATAATATAAACATTGCACGGCACCACCCTTTGTTCTCTTACTCTCATTCCTCCCATAAACTGATAAATAATAATAATAATAATAATAATAATAATAATAATTGGAACGGCATCACCATTCATGCTTTTACACTCAAAAATGACACGGAAACACCCTTCGTGCTTTTACACTCTTTCTCACCATGACAACGATAGTATAAATAATAAAAATGGCACGGCATCACCCTTCATTCTTTTGCACTCTTTCTCACCATATTCAACAATAATTAAATCAATAAAACTTTCATGAATAATGATCAAATAATTAATAATAAACTTAAGCAGGAATACATTAATTAAATAAGCAATTATTCAAAATGAAATAAATTCCTCCAGCATGCTTTGACTCAACCACAACGCATAAGTACTTGTCATCTCACATATACATTGTTCCCGCAAATTAAATCACGTAGCAAATAGACAAATACATTCTACTCCCTCAAGTCAAGGCTAACCACGATACTTACCTCGCTTTGCAACCAAATTCAACACTCCAATAAACCTTTGCCTCGCGAATTCGTCTCTGAAATCCTCAAATCTAGTCATAAACAATTCAATATACTCAATAGAAATTGTAGGAATTAATTCCATATGGATTTACCAATTTTTCGGATAAAATCTGAAATTCATCTCAAAACTCAACAGTGGGGCCCACATCTCGAATCTCGAAAAAACTAATGAAATCCAAACACGCGTTCCGAGACGAGTCCAACCATACAAAAATTATCAAATTATGATGTCATATGGACCTTCAAATCTTAAATTTTTTGATTTTTGGAAAGTTTTACAAACTTTCAAATTTCTTCAATCTAAATCCGAAATAAATGATGAATATAGACATGGATTTATGAAATATATTCACCTTTGGTTATAGAACACTTACCCAATTCAAAGTCGTGAACAATCCCTTTGAAATTGCCTAAATCCTAGACTCAAAATGCAAAAATGAGTAAACATGATTAACTTCAGATTTTATGGGTTCTGTCCAGGCTTTTTTGCATCTGCGGACACTTGACCGCATATGTGGTTCCGCTTTTGCAGAACGTGGGGTCGCTTCTGTGGGCTGGCTCACTTCTGCGAAGAAGCGTCCGTTTCTGCACAAGGCTTCCCTTTCCCCTTTTTCCCGCTTCTGCAATGCGTGGGCCTTCTCGAAACCCCGTCCACTTGTACGAACTGTCCACTTCTGCGAGGCATGGCTCGCTTCTGCGAGCTGGCATCTACGGTCTACAATCCGTAGTTGCGATTACAGCAGAAGGCCAAAATATCAAATTTTCCTTAAGTCTAAATTTTGATCCATTAACCATCCGGAATCCACCCGAGGCCCCCTGGACCTCAACCAAATACAACAAGTCCTTAAACATCATACGAACTTAGTCGAGACCTCAAATCACATCCAACTATGCTAAAACCACGAATCATACCCCAATTCAAGCTTCAGGAACTTAAGAATTTTCAACTTCTATATTCGATACNATCACCCTTCATTCTTTTGCACTCTTTCTCACCATATTCAACAATAATTAAATCAATAAAACTTTCATGAATAATGATCAAATAATTAATAATAAACTTAAGCAGGAATACATTAATTAAATAAGCAATTATTCAAAATGAAATAAATTCCTCCAGCATGCTTTGACTCAACCACAACGCATAAGTACTTGTCATCTCACATATACATTGTTCCCGCAAATTAAATCACGTAGGAAATAGACAAATACATTCTACTCCCTCAAGTCAAGGCTAACCACGATACTTACCTCGCTTTGCAACCAAATTCAACACTCCAATAAACCTTTGCCTCGCGAATTCGTCTCTGAAATCCTCAAATCTAGTCATAAACAATTCAATATACTCAATAGAAATTGTAGGAATTAATTCCATATGGATTTACCAATTTTTCGGATAAAATCTGAAATTCATCTCAAAACTCAACAGTGGGGCCCACATCTCGAATCTCGAAAAAACTAATGAAATCCAAACACGCGTTCCGAGACGAGTCCAACCATACAAAAATTATCAAATTATGATGTCATATGGACCTTCAAATCTTAAATTTTTTGATTTTTGGAAAGTTTTACAAACTTTCAAATTTCTTCAATCTAAATCCGAAATAAATGATGAATATAGACATGGATTTATGAAATATATTCACCTTTGGTTATAGAACACTTACCCAATTCAAAGTCGTGAACAATCCCTTTGAAATTGCCTAAATCCTAGACTCAAAATGCAAAAATGAGTAAACATGATTAACTTCAGATTTTATGGGTTCTGTCCAGGCTTTTTTGCATCTGCGGACACTTGACCGCATATGTGGTTCCGCTTTTGCAGAACGTGGGGTCGCTTCTGTGGGCTGGCTCACTTCTGCGAAGAAGCGTCCGTTTCTGCACAAGGCTTCCCTTTCCCCTTTTTCCCGCTTCTGCAATGCGTGGGCCTTCTCGAAACCCCGTCCACTTGTACGAACTGTCCACTTCTGCGAGGCATGGCTCGCTTCTGCGAGCTGGCATCTACGGTCTACAATCCGTAGTTGCGATTACAGCAGAAGGCCAAAATATCAAATTTTCCTTAAGTCTAAATTTTGATCCATTAACCATCCGGAATCCACCCGAGGCCCCCTGGACCTCAACCAAATACAACAAGTCCTTAAACATCATACGAACTTAGTCGAGACCTCAAATCACATCCAACTATGCTAAAACCACGAATCATACCCCAATTCAAGCTTCAGGAACTTAAGAATTTTCAACTTCTATATTCGATACCGAAACCTATCAAGTTAAGTCCGATTGACCTCAAATTTTGCAAACAAGTCATAAATGACATAAAGAACCTATTCAAATTTCCAAAATTGAATTTCGACCCGGATATCAAAAAGTCAAATCTGTGGTCAAACTTTGGAAATCTTTAGCCTTTAAATTTCTAGTTTCCATTAAATTCTGATAATTTGAGCTAGGGACCTCCGAATTCGATTCCGGGCATACATCCATGTCCCAAATCAAGAACGGACCTACCGGAGCTCTCAAAACACTAATCTGACTCCGTTGTCTCAAAATGTTAACCAAAGTTAACTTAGTTATGTTTTAAAGCTCTATTTCACATTTTAATCAATGTTTCATATAATAATTTTTCGAAAAATTATTCGGAATGCGCACGCAAGGTGAGGAGCGATGAATAGTGCTTTTCGAGGTCTTATAACGTAGAAATGAATGTTTAAATTAAAGATGACTTGAAACATGTATGGACAAAACCATTCAGCCCATCCGAGAATTTGCGGATTCGGAATGACCTTTGCATTCAACTGTATCATCCTTGGAAAAGCGTTCATAACCATCTATATAAGAAATTGTTAGTGAATTAGAAGAAAATTAAACTTTCTAATCCCATTTTCAACTGCAAGAATCTCCTTGAACGTGGAATGATAGTGTTGTTTAGCATCCTTGAATATTCCACTAGCGTAACCATATATTTTCTCTGAATATTTTCTTCCTCAAATAAAATTGCGCTCCAATATGCATTACTGCCATCTGTCTGCAATATTGTATTTCCATATGAGGAAATGTGCAAAGATTCTGACACTTTAAGATATCTTTTTTATTTTTTCTCACTGCATCGTTTTGATCCTTGCCCCATGGCTGGGCATTGTGCTTCAAAATTTCTGTGAGAGGAGAAATATATGTATAGAAATAGTAATAAAATCTCTCACTTAATTTATTATTCCCAAACACTACTGTATTTGCTTCGTTGTGAACCCAATACCGGGGAACATCAGTTGTTCTTTAGAAATATGAGGACCTGAGGTGTGTTCTCCATGGGAATAATTCATTCCCAAAAAATCAATCTCTTTTTTTGTAAAAACCATTTTTTGGCTGAAAGGATGATGCCATTTTTTCGCATTAAAGATGCAAAATAATTGAGCAAATTTATATGCTCCTCCCAAGTATCGCGGAATAGTAAAATATCATCAATATAAAGAAGTGATGTGTGAAGGATAGACAGAGATATTTTTATCATAGACTTTTGAAATTGTTTGCAACAAATTTTCCTCATATGAAAACTAAACAGCAATCACAAAATAAGAAAAAAATAATTTTTACTAATCAACTGTGAGTACAATTCTGTTTCTACCTTGATTTTTCTCTCCTGATTATTTCCGTGATTCGAGGGCTGAAACATCATATTTCTCGAATGTAGGATGATGCAGATCTTCTGGAATGTATTTGATCTCCAGCTTCTCGAACTATTTGATTGTCAAGAAGTATCCGGACATATTTTGATCTCTTTGAGAATATCTCAAGAGTTTATGGGATTTTCGAGACGCCTCTTCAAGGGAATATATGTATCCCTTATATAGGTGTGTGTTAGGGTTTAGGGTAGAGTAACCTCCAAGAAACCCTGATAGACTCCTATGGGTCTCAGCCTACATTCATATTTCCACGGCACCTCGTGCCAATTTCTCTATCACAACCGCACAAACAACTCACGTGCCAATATCATCATCATTTACTCACGGCACCTTGTGCCACATTTCATATCACAACTTCACGGACCATTCACGTGCCAATATTATCATTATTTACTCACGGCACGTCGTGCCCACATTTCATTTCATAATCCGCCTAGCAATAGACGCAGGCTCCCAATTTCAATATAGATCAGACTATTATCGAGTTTACCGAAACAGCAAGACAAATTGCATAAGATATAAAAATAAACATAAGAAAAATCACAGCATCACATGAAAATTACCAGCGCCGCAGGCTCCCAATTTCAATATAGATCAGACTATTATCAAGTTTACCGAAACAGCAAGACAAATTGCATAAGATATAAAAATAAACACAAGAAAAATCACAGCATCACATGAAAATTACCAGCGCAATAACCCCACATAATCACATCAAAATTACCAACACAATAACTCCACATCATCACATATCATCCTTGATAATAGCCACCCTTATCTCTCCTATAGCCACCCTTATCACTCCTATAATAGCCTCCCTTATCCCTCAGCTCTGACAATATCAATAACCACCCTTATCGCTCTGTATAATAGCCACTCTTATCACTCCGCCCAGACAATATCCAAACACACATAACCACATAGTAATGCCACCCTTATGCCCACATAATATCAACAGTGAAATGCCACCCTTATATCCTCATAATAATAATTCAAATCACACAACAATTTACACAAAATTTTATCACGACAACACAACATAATCAATTCCTATCACAAATTGCCCAATGACCACAACCAACTCTAATGATATAGTAAAATCAATAAATTTCGCAAAAATAGACCAAGGCTCCACAAAACATATATAAAACCTCAAAACAATCCACAGAGATTGAAAATACTCATTAGAGGGCAACACCTTCATTAATACAAATTGTTGATAATTATATTAACGCCTCTTTTTAAAATTATTTCATTAATTATTTGCAGATGAAAAATTCATAATATAATTATTTTCATGAAATATCAAATCAAATTCCAATACAAGAAGTTGGAATAGGTCCGTAATGTCTATTATGACTTGTTTGCAAAGTTTGAGGTAAATCGAACTTGGTTTGATAGGCTTCGGCATCGGTTGTAGAAATATGAAGTTTCAAGTTCATTAAGTTTGGATTGGAGGGTGATTCGTGTTTTTGTTGTTGTTTGATGTGATTTGGGTCCTCGACTAAGTTTGTGTGGCGTTTTAGGACCTGTTGGTATATTTGGTTGAGGTCCCGGGGCCCTCGGGGGTAGTTCAAATGCTTAACGGATTGAATTTGGACTTATGCAATTGCTGAATCTTTACTGGTTTCCAGTGTTTCGCAACTGCGGTGGGGAGACCGCAGGTGAGAGATCACACGTGCGGAGTGAAGGGCGTAGGTGCGCTTTTGGTCAAGAAGGTCTATGAGCGCAGGTGCGAGAAAGGAGCCGCATCTGCGCATCCGCAGATGCAGAGTGATGGTCGCAGGAGTGGTATGGGCGGCCTGAGCGGGGGTCGTAGATGCAGAAGTCAAACCGCCGGAGCGGGCTCGCAGGTGCGGCTCAAAGCTCGCACATGTGGTCCCAGCCATTTAAGTCATTTTCGCACCTGCGATGGATTTCCCGCATGTGCGGTACCTCATATGCAGTTGAAGGCTCACAGAAGCGACTTTACTTTGCAGAAAATAGGATTTCGAGGGTTGAGTTTCCCATTTCGAATTTGGGACTTTGATAGCTCGGATTGGCCGATTATTTGAGGAACTTTCAGAGAAAGCTTTTGGGTAACGATTCTTAACTCCTTTATGGTTATATTCCACTGATATGTGGTTGATTTCATTATTTAGTTTTGGATTTGGATTGAAAATTCGGGGAAAATGGGAAGAACTAGTTCAACTAAGAATTTGGGTTTTGATTGAGATTTTGACATCGGATTTGGATAATTTTGGTACGAGTGAACTCATAAGTGAACGAGTGTTCATATTTTATGACTTTTACCCTATTCTGTGAAGTGGGCCCGGAGAAACCTTTTGGGGCGATTTTCTAATTTCTTGCTTTAGCTTTGATTTCATTATTTAGATTAATTTCTTATAGTTGTATTTAGGGTATGTAATTGATTTTAGCTAGATTTGGGCTATTCAGAGCCGGATATTCGTGGAAAAGGCATTGTTACCGATTGATTGAGCTTGGTTTGAGGTGAGTGGCTTGACTAACCTTGTGTGGGGGAAATCCCCTTAGGATTTGGTACTGTTGTGATATGAGAGAGTCGTGTACGTGAGGGGACGAGTACGTATACAAGCTATTTGTTGTAAAACCCGATTTATTTTAGTGGGTAGTAATTTGTTCTTCCTTTAAATTGAGTTATACAATTTAAATGAGTATTAGTCTGTTTTCATTCACAATTGAGCTATTCCAATATATGCAGCTACCCTGTTTAGTATAATATCGCATGTCTACATGCTTTAACTGCTTATTTAAACTCTGTGAAGCATGCCTAGTTTACTTCCTGGTTTTTCTTGTTCTTTATTAGTATAACTGTAGAAATCTTGCTGTTAACTGTTGTATTTATCGGATTGAGCTGTGTGTTTACTTTTGAGACTACGAGGTGGTTCCTCGGAAGTTCTCCCTGCATATTTACTTTTGAGACTACGAGGCGGTTCCTCAGGAATTCTCCCTGTACATATTTACTCTTGAGACTACGAGGCGGTACCTCAGGAGTTCTCCCTGCACATTTACTTTTGAGACTACGAGGCGGTACCTCGGGAGTTCTCCTATACATTTAATTTTGAGACTACGAGGCGGTACCTCGGGAGAGCTCCGCGCTTATTTACTTTTGGGATTACGAGACGGTATCTCGAAAGAGCCCCTGTTGTTATCACATTGTTTGTTTGTTGTTATTTCTCTGTGAATTCCTTTCTATTAAATTCTCCGTTTTACTTCAATCTATTATATCATCTGTCTTGTTATTATGTCCCAGTAGAGCCCTGACCTGACCTCGTCACTACTCTACCGAGGTTAGGCTTGGCACTTACTGGGTACCGGTGTGGTGTACTCATGCTACTCTTCTGTATATGTTATGTGTGCAGATTCAGGTGCTCGTTATAAGCCGTATTACCAGTGAGTCGAGACAGTTTTGGAGACTTCAAGGTATATCGGTCGCATCCGCAGACCTCAGAGTCCCCATCTATTCTCCCCCGTGTCGAACACTTCTTGTATTTCTTTTTATTAGACTCTGGTGTATAGAGATACTATTTCCTTTCTGTAGCTTGTGACTCATGATGTTTTTCAAAAGAACGTTCGATGGTCCACTAGTGATATGTCTATGACCGGGAGATACCGAGTATGTTCTGAGGGAAGTTCATGAGGGCACTTGCGGAAATCATTCCGGTGTCAAATCATTAGTTCAAAAGGTAATCAGAGTCGGCTATTGCTGGATCGACATGGAAAAAGTTGAGAAAGAGTATGTTCGAAAATGCGACAAATGCCAAAGACATGCATCGATGATTCACCAACCCAGGGAACTACTCTATTCAATCTTGTCACCATGGCCATTCATGGAGTGGAGAATGGACATAGTTGGCCCTCTTCCATGGGCACCAGGTAAAGCTCAATTTATTTTATTTGTGACTGTGTATTTTTCTAAGTGGGTTGCAGAACAGGCCTTCGAGAAGGTTAGGGAGAAGAAAGTCATCGACTTCATTTGGGACCACATCATATGTCGGTTCGGGATTCCATCCGAAATTGTGTGTGACAACGGGAAATAGTTCCTCGTCAGCAAAGTAACCAAATTTTTCGAAGATCATAAGATCAAAAGAATCCTATCAACACCTTATCATACTAGAGGGAACGGGCAAGCCGAATCGACCAACAAAACCATCATCCAAAATAATAAGAAGAAGCTAACCGACGCCAAATGAAAGTGGAAGGAAATTCTTCCTGAAGTTCTTTGGGCATACCGCTCAACCTCGAAATCCAGTATCGGGGCCACCCCATTCTCATTGGTTTATGGCGCCAAAGCTCTAATACCGGTCGAAGTTGGAGAGCTGAGTATCAGGTAACGATATGCAAAAAAGGAATCAAATAACTAGGCCATGCATACGAGCCTGGAACTATTGGATGAAAGGCATGAAGCCGTCCTCGTCAGATTGGCCGCCCAAAAACAACGGATCGAGAGATACTACAATCGAAGAGCCAATCTTCGATAATTTAATGTCAGGGACTTAGTGCTAAGGAAAGTCACCCTCAACACCCGAAATTCGAACAAAAGGGGAATTAGTTCCGAATTGGGAAGGATCGTACCATATTTTCGAGGTCACTAGGAAAGGGTTCTACAAGCTCGGAACGATTAATGGAGAACAGCTACCGAGCAATTGGAATATATCTCACCTAAAATGGTATTATTTCTAAGGTACGACCCCATTCCATTTCCTATTTTCACACTAAAACTTGTAGGTGGTCAACGAGAAACGACACTGGTGTTTTTGGCGAACGACACGAAGTCTTTAGGTCTAAAAGCCCGTATTGCACTCTGTTTTCCTTAGATCGGTTTTGTCCCAAATGGGTTTCTCGGCGAGGTTTTTAACGAGGCAACAATGAATCATGATAACTTAGAATCAAGCCCGATAATGAATCGGCACCAAAGATCAATTCAACAATATCCGAGGTTCCTTTGCAATCAATCGCAAATACTGGGGTTCTACCATCGGATATGCATTATCTCTGAATATCAACTCTAGCGAGGAAACTAATTCATAAAGGAAGGGTCTCGATAGATAGGATTTATTGTAAGGGCCAAAACGGTCGAAACGAACCCTGCCCACATAGATTTCTCGAGCCCAAAGGTAATACAAAACCGTAATGCGAACGACCACTCCCTCACTTGGGGACTACCATCCAACTCAAACGGCCCAAGTCACTGGGTGTTGGGGGAAAGAGACCTATTAGGCAACTCCCCGGTTTCTAAAGGCCACAACCACCCCACTCGGGGATTGTTATCTCGAGCAAGACCGAATAACTCGGGAATAAACAAGCTCAATGGGAAGCTCCCAAACTAAAAGGCTATGGCCAAATTAACACAGCTCGGAGACGTTCGATATCCCTAACAAAAACTAGGCCTTCGAAAAAGAAACATTTTCACAACCGGTTCTAAAGGCTACCCCTGGCAAACTATAATTTGAGTTACTTACTTCTGGAGAAAGTTCCCGGTAACAATGAAGCCCTGAGATGCCTAAAAACAAAATAATGTAAAGGCAGGGTTTGTCCGGACTTACACAACCTAAGTTATTTTATTCAAAGGCATTCCGATCTTTGTGAATATAAGTAATAAAGAAATGGAAAAATTTGAGAGTTGGAAGGGGAAGAAAGCCTTATATATATAATAATTATTTTTTACTAAGGCCAGAATGGCCTAGTACAAAAATTTACAATTGTCAAAACGACCTCCAAAAGATGCAAAAAAAAGCAAAAATTATAAAGGCCTAAGTGGCCTGGTCTTCATCGGAGGAAGCATCTCCATCCTCGGGATCTTCCCCGTCTTCGGACGCGTTTAAGCTCTTGGAATCTTCCTCAGGAAAGGCTAGCTTACGGGCCATGGCTTCCTCTACTTTAGCATTTGTGATTTTGGCTAGGACATCAAAGCCTTGAGAATGAACACCTCGAGGGATTCCCTTCAAGCGTGCCATCTTGCATGATCCACCATACTCTTGGCCTTCGC